>JAODXP020007409.1:0-77479 GCA_027497455.2 Sardinella longiceps | reverse complement strand
CAATGATATTAGTATACATGCCTTAGTGTCATCAATGATATTAGTATACATGCTGCCTACGAAGTGTCGTCAATGATATTAGTATACATGCTGCCTTACGATGTGTTAAATGATATTAGTATACATGCTGCCTACGAAGTGTCATCAATGATATTAGTATACATGCTGACTTACGTTGTGGCGTCATTGATATCTGTTTGGTCGTAGATCATCTCTGTGAGTGCGGTGTACATGAGGGACTGTTCGTTCAGCACCTCCCCGATCATCCTCAGAGCTTCGGGACTCAAGTGCCCTTCCTGCTTCAGGTACTCCTGGAGCACAAGAGCACACATGACATGCAGTTAGCGGTTAGCCTGACATAGCCCGCCCATAATACTACTGTTCAGGTACTCCTCCTGGAGCACAAGAGCACACATGACATGCAGTTAGCAGTTAGCCTGACATAGCCCGCCCATAATACTACTGTTCAGATGCCCCTTAGTTAGCGGTTAGCCTGACATAGCCCACCCATAATACTACTGTTCAGATGCCCCTCCTGCTTCAGGAACACAAGAGCACACATGACATGCAGTTAGCAGTTAGCCTGACATAGCCCGCCCATAATACTACTGTTCAGATGCCCCTTAGTTAGCGGTTAGCCTGACATAGCCCGCCCATAATACTACTGTTCAGATGCCCCTTAGTTAGCGGTTAGCCTGACATAGCCCGCCCATAATACTACTGGTCAGATGCCCTCCCTGCTTCAGGTACTCCTGGAGCACAAGAGCACACATGACATGCAGTTAGCGGTCTGGACAACACAATGAGTGTTTCTCAAAGTTGAGGAAGCAAATGCTAGTTTTGCAAAATCAGAAACTAGTCCTATAGCACAATCAGTCTGTGGTTCCAACTTAAAAATAAACTTCTTGTACAATATAAACTATGCAATATAAACTTGGGTTAGGGTTAGGGTAACCTAACCTAACCCTAACCTAATATAAACTATGCAATATAAACTTGCACATTTTTCTGTTGTCTAATCTTCTAATCTTTGTTTTCTGAGTTTTCATCAGTAGTGATTTTAGATAAACGCAATTGGTGGGACGAAATCAACTTCTACCAACCTAACCAGTTGAACCAAAAGTGTTTTCTGCCAAGGCTCTCAACTGCTAAACACACTGCAATCCACATTATTTAATAACAGCCTATTAGTGTTTTATTATATATTATAATAGTCTAATCAATGATCATTAATGGCGGCCTATAAGTCTTTCCTTACATATATTAAAATTTAATCCACGTTCTTTAATAGCAGCTTATACTGTAAGTGTTTTATTACACATACATTACAATTAGGGCTGGGCAACGATTAAATTTTTTAATCGCGATTAATCGCACATTTTCCCCGATTAATCGCGATTAATCGCATTGTCTTACGCAATAGCCATCTATGAATTCAAAAGTAGTGTAGGCTAAAAATGTATTTTAAAGTAATATTCCACCTTGAGTTAAAAGCATTTTGGTCTCAGTGCATGTGTTTTCCTGGCCTGGCAGCCCAATTTTACCTTTAGTTTAGGCACTGGAAAGTAAGTTGCTAACTGGCAATCCAGTGCCTAGGCCTATGCTAAGCTACAGCTAAAATAAATCTTAAATTGGGATTGCCTGACAGGAAAAATGAGAACAAAATGTTTTTATCCACATATGTAACTCTAAGTAAGAGGATGAGTAGCCTAACTCAATTTTAATTAAGAGGTGTAATATTCCTTTAAATTTGTTTTGCCATAAGTTCCACTACATTTGTTCTTGCCTAACTTTTCTGAATTTTCTCTAGCATAGGCCTAACAGTTAAATAAAAATATTTAGTGTAAATCTCAACTAAAACAAGGTAATCAGCCTACAAAATTATAGTTTAGGCAATTGCCACTTAGGGGCTTTGATGTTATCCTGTTTACAGCCTATGTGTCTTGCTTTGTGGTATGAGAACGAGTAGCCTAAGCTACTGTTTATAAGCAAGCACACTCCAGCAGTTTCTCTGGGGAAATGCAATCTAGTTCTATTTAACCTAGACGACCAAATCAGCCATGGAAAGCTGTCACAAACAGGTTAAACGGAGATCTGAAAACCGACTTGAAACTGTCACATCACTGTGCTACAACTCCATGTGACGTGAGTTTCCAAAATCTCAACTTTGCCCGGAGTTGAGAGACTGAAAGGACGCAGTGACTGGTGCGACGGCAATACATGCGTCTGAATCGCTGATTCTTAGATTCTGTGTAGGTTTACTGAGTCTGACGTCTTTCATAACACTGCAGCCCATCTAAATAGGCTATCAACTTTGAAACGGACTTCCATAAGGTTCTCCTCTTCCATTAAATAATGTTATTTAGGTCAAACGGTGATCTGAAACCCGATTTTGTTTACCTATAGCCCGAATGAAATGCGCGGCGACAAATAGCCTATATGCGTCTTGGAGTCTGTTAACTGTTAGGTTAAACGGGATTCCACAACACTGCAGCCCATATAACTAGGCTATCCATTTTGATATGGTGCCTTTTGCTCCCACCGTCTTCCCAAGACTCATACCACCAATCAATGAACTCACTGAATGAACTGTAGGTAACGGTAGCCTTTCTTTTCCGGTTATTGCAAGCGCGGCAGCAGCACTACAAGGAAGATAATTGAAACTGCGTTAACGTGCGATAAAATAATTAATCGCGTTAATTAATTTCTGCGTTAACGCAATAATAACGCGTTAACTTGCCCAGCCCTAATTACAATAGAATCTAATCTACGTTCTTTAATAACAACCTACACGTGTAAGTGTATTATATACTGTACGATAATAGTCTAATCAATGATCTTTAATAACAACCTACACGTATAAGTGTGTTATATATATACTGTACTATAATAGTCTAATCTACGTTCTTTAATAACAACCTACACGTATAAGTGTGTTATATATACTGTACTATAATAGTCTAATCAATGATCTTTAATAACAACCTATACGTGTGTTATACAGTATATATTATAATAGTCTAATCCACATCCTTTAATAACATCTTATAAGCGTGTTATATATATTATAATAAGAGTCTAATCTATATACTTAAATAAAATCTTATAAGCGTGTTATTCCCGGCCTTTGGGTTGATTTACCTTCACAGAATAATGGTCATATTTGACCAGTGCTGCTCTACAGCCATGGAGCGCCACATAGTCTTTTACCTGTAAAAATAACATTAAAGGTCACTTAAAGGTCAAGTAATCAAATCAGATGAACACATTTTTAAATTTGCTATTTCCTGTTTTCATGAAGATTTTGAATTCACCAATGTATATTTATCTGGTAGGCTCTTTGTTCTTAGGTAAAAGCATGATCAAATTCGAACCTTGGAACTTTGACTGCAAACTACTTAATGCATTTTCATAAATTCCTAAATAAAATATCTGAGGTTTTAAATTGCTGGAACATAAGGAACAAATTCAAGACAAATTCTTGGAGTAGGTTTTCTTGTAAATGAGGTCCATTGGAAGTAGTTAGCTCACATTACTGTATAAAGCAGGCCAAACTACTCGGCATAGACCACACAGAACCATCAACCATGCACAGCACTTTAGGTATGACCAATTTAGGTGTAATATTTCAGCAGGTTTAAATGTGTGTGTGTGTGTGTGTGTGTGTGTGTGTGTGCTCACCAGTTTAGGTGTAATATTTCAGCAGGTTTAAATGTGTGTGTGTGTGTGTGTGTGTGTGTGTGTGCGCGCTCACCAGTTTAGGTGTAATATTTCAGCAGGTTTAAATCAACTCACCGGTTGCAGAGCCCGCTGTAAGAGATCGTCAGCTGATTGATTTTTCTCCGTGGGCCACACCTGGTAGCCGAGGACATTGGGGTCTCTCTCCACGAGGCGTGTTCTCCTCCGCACTCCGTTAACCAAGTAGAATGTGTTGGGGTCGTCCATCACGAATTTACTCAGCTTCACCCCGAGGCTCTCCGCAAACCAGTGGACGATTCTATTGGTGTATGAGAACACAGCCTCATGTTTAGTGTGCAATAATGAGGGGTCCATTCTCTTGTTCCGTATGAATACACAGCCTACATGTTTAGTGTGTAATAATGAGCAGTCCATTCTCTTGTATGAATACACAGCCTCATGTTTAGTGTGTAATAATGATTCTCTTGTATGAATACACAGCCTCATGTTTAGTGTTTAAAGGACAACTCAGTCAATAGCCTAACCCTAACCCTGTTGTTCAAGGTACCTGAATACCAGTTTTGAGTGTATCGCGTTGCAGTAACGTAACTACTTTTTTCGCAAAAAAGTAGTGTAACGCGTTACCGCTGAAAATTTGGTAACGAAACGTAGTTCCTTTTCCAATACGGCCCAACTTTGCTTTCTCTACGGACATATTTGACAGCGGCATCGATTCTCTGTTCCATGTTGTGCAATAGCGCCATCATTTAATAGAGACCCTTCAGTGACAGGTGGCATGAAGAGAGCAAGCAGCAGCGAGAAGCAGCCAACAATAACCTTTTAGGGACTATGCTCATTACTTCGAACTCATTGAAACTAAGGGGAGGAATCTAAGTGTAACGTGTAAACTGTGCCCTGGTAAGAAAGTTCTGTCCACTGCCGTTAATTCAACTGCTTACCTTTCCAAGCATTTGAAAGTAGCCTAAAGCATGCTAATGTGGAGCTTATAGCTCAAGATCCCCGAGGAACTGATGATTCAAGCTAGTTTTGTGCCGAGTTGTTTTTGTTGTCTCACAGCTGTAGGCCTTTTCTGTTGGAATGAGATTAGGCATGTTTAATTTTGAGACGCATGCCATTTTGAGGTTGTCATCAGGTTCATAAGGAGCCTGTATTGAGGCTGTTATTTACTACTGTTTCACAGGGCTTTAGTGTTGAAGCTGTACAAGCCTGTTGCCAAATATTTTCATGTTAAGAGCAGAGTAAAGAGCATAAAAGAAATACCTGTTATGTCATCAATAGAACTTTTTTTTTTTTTTTACAAAAGTAATGTAAAAGTAACGAATAACGTAAAAAAGTTACTTTGCATAGAAGGTACAGACTGGGCATCTGTATTACACTTATGAGCGCTTATGAAAGCTGTGGATCAGTAACTTACTTATGTAAACTGGGCATCTCAGTAACTTGCTTATGAAAACTGGGGATCTGTAAATTACTTGTGAAAGCTGTGGATCAGTAACTTACTTATGAAAACTGGGCATCTGTAACTTACTTATGAAAACTGGGGATCTGTAACTTACTTATGAAAACTGGGGATCTGTAACTTACTTATGAAAACTGGGGATCTGTAACTAATGAAAGCTGGGGATCCTCAGTAACTTACTTATGAAAGCTGGGGATCTGTAACTAATGAAAGCTGGGGATCTGTAACTAATGAAAACTGGGGATCTGTAACTAATGAAAGCTGGGGATCCTCAGTAACTTACTTATGAAAACTGGGGATCTGTAACTTACTTATGAAAAACTGGGGATCTGTAACTAATGAAAACTGGGGATCTGTAACTTACTTATGAAAACTGGGGATCCTCATGGCGCCCATCTCTGCGTACCAGCCGTCCTTGTCACTCCTGTATGTCTCCACTCGCCCCCCGATACGACCGCTGGCCTCCACAATGGTCACCTGGGGACAATAATATACAGTAGGTCTTTATTTTGGCCTGCACATACTAGAGACAATGGGATTGGTTCTGCTCAAAGTCCAGCAACATGATAATAATGAGTTACGCAAAAAGTTACTTTCCATACCGCATAATGAAATAAAGTAACAGATTACATATTTATTGCAGTAGAAGTACTAAAAAACGAACTAACATTACTTTTTAAAAGTAATTTCGACAACATTGTGTTGCAGGGGTCAGGTTAACTCATATCCTCAATATGTGTGTGTGTATGATAGATGTCGGGCAGATAGGCTAGCTTGTACTCTTCATATATATGAGTGTGTTTGTGTGCATGTCTCTTTTTGTGTGTGTGTGTGTGTGTGTGTGTGTGTGTGTGTGTGTGTGTGTGCCTACCCTGTGTCCTGCATCCTGCAGTAGTTTAGCGGCTGTGAGTCCAGCCATGCCGGCCCCCACGATGACCACATGGTGAGGAGTGTGTGTGTGTGGAAGGCCGGTCTTAGCCGTCTGCAGAAGCTCCTCCTGGTCCTTGTCCTCCAGGCAGTCGGCCAGACTCTCCTTCAGTGTTGCCGCCGGCAACGACTGGGGGGCTCGGACAGTGAAACACCAGCAGCAGCACGGCCACTAAGACTGGACACACACACACACACACACACACACACACACACACAGACATGAGATCCACGCACCCAACACATGCAGCACATGCAGCACGGCCACTAAGACTGGACACACACACACACACACACGGCCACTAAGACTGGACACACACACACACACACACACACACGGCCACTAAGACTGGACACACACACACACACGGCCACTAAGACTGGACACACACACACACACGGCCACTAAGACTGGACACACACACACACACACGGCCACTAAGACTGGACACCACACACACACACACACACACACACGCACCAGACACCAGACATGAGATCCACACAGCAGCACGGCCACTAAGACTGGACACCAGACACACACACACACACACAGACATGAGATCCACGCACCCAACACATGCAGCACGGCCACTAAGACTGGACACACACACACACACACACACGCACCCAACAGCAAGCAACACATGCAAACAGGCTCTAAACAGGCTTTAATTCTGAGAGAGCATTAGGCTACATTTGGATCAGAAGTTTTGAAATGGAACTTTATGCTTTAAAGGAAAAGCGCTTCTTCATACAAAGTAACTGTGTGTGTGTGTGTGTGTACTCTCTAGAGGAAGTTATTGGTGCTTTTCCATAGTAAGTACAGACTCGGCCTAAACCTACTCCACTCTGCCCTACGCTACTCTACTATATGTGTATACTATACGCTACTATACTCTACTATATGTATATACTATACTATACGCTACTCTACTATATGTATATACTATACTATACGCTACTATACTATATGTATATACTATACTATACGCTACTCTACTATATGTATATACTATACTATACGCTACTATACTCTACTATATGTATATACTATACTATACGCTACTCTACTATATGTATATACTATACTATAGCTACTATACTCTACTATATGTATATACTATACTATACGCTACTCTACTCTACTATATGTATATACTATACTATACGCTACTCTACTATATGTATATACTATACTATACGCTACTATACTCTACTATATGTATATACTATACTATACGCTACTATACTCTACTATATGTATATACTATACTATACGCTACTCTACTCTACTATATGTATATACTATACTATACGCTACTCTACTATATGTATATACTATACTATACGCTACTATACTCTACTATATGTATATACTATACTATACGCTACTATACTCTACTATATGTATATACTATACTATACGCTACTCTACTATATGTATATACTATACGCTACTATACTCTACTATATGTATATACTATACGCTACTCTACTCTACTATATGTATATACTATACTATACGCTACTATACTCTACTCTATGTATATACTATACGTATACGTATACTCTACTATATGTATATACTATACTATACGCTACTATACTCTACTATATGTATATACTATACTATACGCTACTCTACTATATGTATATACTATACGCTACTATACTCTACTATATGTATATACTATACTATACGCTACTATACTCTACTATATGTATATACTATACTATACGCTACTCTACTATATGTATATACTATACTATACGCTACTCTACTATATGTATATACTATACTATACGCTACTCTACTATATGTATATACTATACGCTACTATACTCTACTATATGTATATACTATACTATACTATACTATACTCTACTATATGTATATACTATACTATACGCTACTATACTATATGTATATACTATACTATACGTATCTACTCTACTATATGTATATACTATACTATACGCTACTCTACTATATGTATATACTATACTATACGCTACTCTATACTATATGTATATACTATACTATATGCTACTATACTATATGTATATACTATACTATACTATACTCTACTATATGTATATACTATACTATACGCTACTATACTATACTGTATATACTATACTATACTATACTCTACTATATGTATATACTATACTATACGCTACTCTACTATATGTATATACTATACTATACGCTACTATACTTACTATATGTATATACTATACTATACTATACTCTACTATATGTATATACTATACTATACGCTACTATACTCTACTATATGTATATACTATACTATACGCTACTCTACTATATGTATATACTATACTATACGCTACTCTACTATATGTATATACTATACTATACGCTACTCTACTATATGTATATACTATACTATACGCTACTATACTCTACTATATGTATATACTATACTATACGCTACTCTACTATATGTATATACTATACTATACGCTACTATACTATATGTATATACTATACTATACGCTACTATACTATATGTATATACTATACTATACGCTACTATACTATATGTATATACTATACTATACTCTACTCTACTATATGTATATACTATACTATACGCTACTATACTATATGTATATACTATACTATACGCTACTATACGTAAGTCTGGGGCCAGAGGTGGGTGTGGCGAGGGGAGGGGCTTACTCTACATTCAGTTTCAGATTTCTCAAGTTCTCTGAATTCCTAAAACTCCTAAATTGTGCAGTCACCATGTCTGTACTCTCCTAAATTGTGCAGTCTGCAGTCACCATGTCTGTACTCTCCTAAATTGTGCAGTCTGCAGTCACCATGTCTGTACTCTCCTAAGTTGTGCAGTCTGCAGTGTGTGTGTGTGTGTGTGTGTGTGCAGTCTGCAGTCACCATGTCTGTACTCTCCTAAATTGTGCAGTCTGCAGTCACCATGTCTGTACTCTCCTAAATTGTGCAGTCTGCAGTGTGTGTGTGTGTGTGTGCAGTCTGCAGTCACCATGTCTGTACTCTCCTAAATTGTGCAGTCTGCAGTCACCATGTCTGTACTCTCCTAAATTGTGCAGTCTGCAGTCACCATGTCTGTACTCTCCTAAGTTGTGCAGTCTGCAGTGTGTGTGTGTGTGTGTGTGTGTGTGCAGTCTGCAGTCACCATGTCTGTACTCTCCTAAATTGTGCAGTCTGCAGTCACCATGTCTGTACTCTCCTAAATTGTGCAGTCTGCAGTGTGTGTGTGTGTGTGTGCAGTCTGCAGTCACCATGTCTGTACTCTCCTAAATTGTGCAGTCTGCAGTGTGTGTGTGTGTGTGTGCAGTCACCATGTCTGTACTCTCCTAAGTTGTGCAGTCTGCAGTGTGTGTGTGTGTGTGTGTGTGTGTGTGTGTGTGTGTGCAGTCTGCAGTCACCATGTCTGTACTCTCCTAAGTTGTGCAGTCTGCAGTGTGTGTGTGTGTGTGTGTGTGTGTGTGTGTGTGTGTGTGTGTGTGTGTGTGTGCAGTCTGCAGTCACCATGTCTGTAATCTCCTGATTTCACCATGGGGATGGAAATCACTCGGGTCTCATGACTGCCTTGTGTCCAAAAGCAGAACTTCAGTAACTTCTAAACTTCTAGTAGTGTGTGTCTGCTGTGTGTGTGTGTGTGTGTGTGTGTGTGTGTATGTGTGTATATATATATATATATGGGTGCATCAAATTAACCAATTCTTGAATTTTAATATGGCTGGGTGATAAAAGTGTTCCAATACAGGTAAAAACAACACATGCAAAATATTTTTCAGATACATGATGGTTTGGGGGTGCCACCGGCCCTCTGTTTTTTGTTAGCTTAAGCGCTAACAAAGCTAGTGGCCACCAATGGAGTTCTGAGGTAACAAAAACTGCAGCTCAAGAAAACTGAGGTGACCTTTCTGTTTTTGTGTTTGCCATGTTTTAATGCATATTATTACCATCATACCCTCGTAGCATTTTGGTAGATATAATCATTGGCATGAGGGGGTTATCTATTTTAGAATTAACAATACATTTTATTCAAGGGTAATACATTTATATATTTTTATGTATATAATCTAAAGGCACTAAGATAAAGTAACACCTAGACAATAGCAGACTGCTTACATGTTCTCTGGGGTCTTACCTATCCATAGGTACCAATATTATGTAAATAGACTAGATAGTTGTGGTATGTGGTATGATTTATTTTGGATAGGCCTATGCTTTTCTAGGTTAACTTAACCTCCAAAAAGCTTAGGTCTTAGCTAGATGTAATGAACAGAAAATACCTATACATATGTTCTAAGTACATACATGATGGTTATAACATGCATTAAAACACAACAAACCCAAAAACAGAAAGATCACCTCAGTTTTCTTGAGCTGGAGTTTTGGTTACCTTAGAACTCCATTGGTGGCCACTAGCATTATTAGCGCTTAAGCTAACAAAAAACAGAGGGCCGGTGGCACCCCTAAACCTCAATGAAATTTCTCAAAACTTTGCAAAAGTCATTTTTCTATCAATTGGAACAAAATGCAAGACCAGCCAACTTGATGTTTTCAAATTTAAATTTCCCATTCAAATTTGATACACCCTAATATATATGAAGAGTTCAGATGCAAAAACCCCCTAACTCCACTTGACCACTTTTTGAGAAAAAGGCCATTTTTTATCAGGCGTTTACAGTGTTTTGATTGTAAACAGATATTTTAGACACGGCGGGGAGCAGGTTTTATTTTATTTTTTTCACAAAAACAATTCATTTACATATTCTAGATTTATACAGGATTCACACAATATCATTAACTCAGTTTTCACAAAAATGGTGTTTAGGGGGTTTTGCATCTGAACTCTTCATATATATATACACCTAATATATATATATATATATAGCAGCACATAAATATGGCAGAATTGGCTTCACCTTAACTGACCCTCACTGACACCAACTCTGCATCAAACCACACAGGAAAATAAAGAAGTGTCCCTGACTGATACCAACGCTGCTTAAACCACACACACACAAACATGAACAAGTACACACACACCAACGCTGCTTAAACCACACACACACAAACATGAACAAGTACACACACAGGCATGAAGAAGGAGACTGCCCTGGTTGTCGCCCCAACCCAGTTTAAACCACACACAGGCGTGAAAAAACAGACACACACACAAGCGTGAGAAAGTAGGCATACACACAGACATGAAGAATACTAGGCTACCTTCACTGACACCAACCCTGCTTAAAGCACACACAGGCATGAAGAAATAGACTCTGCAGGTAGTGGGGTAGTAGGGTTACTGGTGGCAGCCCTGGCCTACTGGTTTGGGATTTGGGCTTGAAACCGAAGGGTTACAACTAGACCACAGTCATTGAGCAAGGCACCTAACCCCTCACTATTCCCATTGGGCAAGGCACCTAACCCCTCACTATTGAGCAAGGCACCTAACCCCTCACTATTGGGTAAGGCACCTAACCCCTCACTATTCCCATTGGGCAAGGCACCTAACCCCTCACTATTGAGCAAGGCACCTAACCCCTCACTATTGGGTAAGGCACCTAACCCCTCACTATTCCCATTGGGCAAGGCACCTAACCCCTCACTATTGGGCAAGGCACCTAACCCCTCACTATTGGGCAAGGCACCTAACCCCTCACTATTGAGCAAGGCACCTAACCCCTCACTATTCCCATTGAGCAAGGCACCTAACCCCTCACTATTGGGCAAGGCACCTAACCCCTCACTATTGGGCAAGGCACCTAACCCCTCACTATTGGGCAAGGCACCTAACCCCTCACTATTGGGTAAGGCACCTAACCCCTCACTGCTCCAAGAGTGCCGCCAGTGCACCTAACCCCTCACTATTGAGCAAGGCACCTAACCCCTCACTATTGGGCAAGGCACCTAACCCCTCACTGCTCCAAGAGTGCCGCCAGTGCACCGAACCCCTCACTATTGGGCAAGGCACCTAACCCCTCACTATTGAGCAAGGCACCTAACCCCTCACTATTGGGCAAGGCACCTTACTCCTCACTATTGGGCAAGGCACCTAACCCCTCACTGCTCCAAGAGTGCCGCCAGTGCAGGGTTAATACATAGGGTTAACCCTAACCCTAACCCAGTGCACTTTGCTCGGCTAGCTGGCAACAGTATGTGTAAATCCTCATAGCCCAATCTCTTTCAAGAACTGCTTCTAAATGCTGAGTTGGGAGCCTGGGCTTTTAGCTCAGTGGTTAGTGTTCGACTCCCATACCATGGGTTTGTTGAAGCTGGCGTAGCTGGAGTGGCGGGTTTGAAACCTGTGTGCAGTGCGCCCTTGGCTACACATCCATCCATCCATCTATCTTTCTTCACCTAAATGTGTGTAATTTCAAGTGGGTAAAATGCACAGTCCAAATTTCCTTCACGTGATCAAAAGAGTATGCTTACATTCTGCTTGTCTTACAATAATGATAAATACAAAGTGACTTGAATTTTTGAGTTAAAAAAAGACTAAATAAGAGAGGTGTGTGAGAGGTGACAGTCGGACAGCATAAAATACTCACATAATTTTTCTGTGACCACTTGAGCACCCATCCCACTAGGCACACTTCTCCTGTGTGTGTGTGTGTGTGTGTGGTGAGGTGACTGGCCCACTTTTCCTGCTCTGGTCTTCTGTGTGTGTGTGTGTGTGTGTGTGAGGTGAGGTGACTGGCACACTTCTGCTCTGGTCTTTGCCTGATGAGGATGGAGAAGAGAAACAAAAACTCAGTCAGTCTGGAAACTCCGAACCTCAGACTCCTCATCTCCCACAGACAGCTGATTGGCCACAGACAGCTGATTGCCTGATTGGCCAACAGTGACCTCTGAGTCAGGCTGTTGACCTCTGAGTCAGGCTGTTTCCCAGACTTCACTGACCTCACTCCCATCAGATGATTCCTCATAGCGCTGCAAGCACCTGGTCTCTCGCCATAAGAGACTGTCTGCAGTAGACTGTCTGCAGTAGACTGTCTGCAGTATAGACTGTCTGCAGTATAGACTGTCTGCAGTATAGAGTGGCTGCAGTATAGACTGTCTGCAGTATAGAGTGGCTGCAGTATAGAGTGGCTGCAGTATAGAGTGGCTGCAGTATAGAGTGGCTGCAGTATAGACTGTCTGCAGTATAGACTGTCTGCAGTAGACTGTCTGCAGTATAGAGTGGCTGCAGTATAGAGTGGCTGCAGTATAGAGTGGCTGCAGTATAGACTGGCTGCAGTATAGAGTGGCTGCAGTATAGAGTGGCTGCAGTATAGACTGGCTGCAGTAGACTGGCTGCAGTATAGACTGGCTGCAGTATAGACTGTCTGCAGTATAGAGTGGCTGCAGTATAGACTGTCTGCAGTATAGAGTGGCTGCAGTATAGACTGTCTGCAGTAGACTGGCTGCAGTATAGACTGTCTGCAGTAGAGTGGCTGCAGTATAGAGTGGCTGCAGTATAGACTGGCTGCAGTATAGACTGGCTGCAGTAGACTGGCTGCAGTAGACTGGCTGCAGTATAGAGTGGCTGCAGTATAGACTGTCTGCAGTAGACTGGCTGCAGTATAGACTGGCTGCAGTATAGAGTGGCTGCAGTATAGACTGGCTGCAGTAGACTGGACGCCATCAGAAACTCTTGCATAGAAGTGGACAAACCAACCTCTTTGATCCCATGATGCAACACGATTTAGATAGATAGATTCTTTATTGTCCCCAAAGGGATATTCTTTTTCACACAATAGGCAGTCAGCGGCATGTGACATTTAAAACAGTACCCACAAGCAAACAACACCACATTATACAGTACATACATTATTCCACACCCTCTCACCATCCCACATATACAGCCCACAACATTAACACATTACACATAAACACATGTAACATTTAGACATCAGAAAAACCCCACACAGAACCCCACACCTCACACAAGACATAAAACTGAGTGTACCAGCATGAGCAGGGAGGCAGAATGGATTATTGCCGTTTGTTGAGTGCAGTGATGGCTGAGGGAATGAAACTTTTCTTGTATTGTGCTTTAGTCCAGTCCAAAACTCTGTATCTAGGGCCAGATGGTAGTTTCTCAACTGTTCCAAACAAACATACACGCCAGTATTTGTGCCATAATTGCCACAATAATCAATTTAACTTGCATATATAGATGTCCCTTTCATATGTAAATGTTAATTGTGTTTTGTAAGTTTGTAAGAGATGAGCTTTGGTTTCCTGATTGGTCCGTCCATTTCATCTCCTGAAATCTCTTTCAATGGGGTGCTGCATCTGACGTAAAGCTGTCCGCACACCGGTTCTGATAGCATTGCAGAGCACTTTTTGAATTTGACTATTTTGCAATGAAACTATAGTATGTTGGAAGCAGAGCTTCACACAAAGCTTCACACTTCACACCACTAACATCTTATATGTCAGCATGGCCGTAGCTACAATAGAGGACACCGAGGTCCTTATACATCTTATATGTCAGTATCCCAAAGTTGATTGATGGGGAGCATTATTAACGTCATGACATTATAGCTTCTAAAATTATTCAAAGATGTACAAGTTCAAGGCGGCAATTATTTAGTTAGAATACAGCTGCAAAGTTAATAACATTTGCATGTCTAGATCTCCTTTATTTAAATACAAACAGTAGCATATATGTATGTATATGTAATTGTATTACAGTGACAATAGCAGCATATATGTATTTATATGTAATTGTATTACAGTGACAATAGCAGCATATATGTATTTATATGTACAACCGAATTCCAAAATAGTTGGGACACTTTACAAATTGTGAATAAAAACATAATGCAGTGATGTGGAAGTTTCAAATTTCAATATTTTACTCAGAATACAACATCAATGACATATCAAATGTTGAAACTGAGGAAATGTATAATTTAAAGGGGAAAATAGGTTGATTTTCAAATTCATGGCATCTACACATCCCAAAATAGTTGGGACAAGGCCACATTTACCACTGTGTGGCACTTTTAGAACAGTCTGCAAACGTCTGGGGACTGGAGAGAAGTTGTGGAGAGAATGTTGTCCCATTCTTGTCTAATACACGCTTCTAGATGCTCAACTGTTTTAGGTCTGCTTTGTCATGTATTCCTATGTAAGATGCACCAAAAGTTTTCTATGGGTGAAAGATCTGGACTGCAGACTTGATGGTGCCTTTCCAGATGCGTAAGCTGGCCATGCCACACACACTCATGCATCTCCATACCATCAGAGATGCAGCCTTCTGAAATGAGCACTAACAATAAGCAATAACAACTTGGGTTGTCCTTGTCCGGATGGTATGGCATCCCAGTTTTCTGAAAAGAACTTTGAATTTTGATTCGTCTGACCACAGAACAGTTTTCTACTTTGTCACAGTCCATTTTAAATGAGCCTTGGCCCAGAGAAAACGCCTGTGCTTCTGGATCATCTTCTGGCTTCTTTTTTGACCTATGGAGTTTTAGCTGGCTATGGCGAATGACACAGTGGATTGTGTTCACTGACATTGTTTTCTGGAAGTAGTCCTAAGGCCAGTTTGTGATATCCATGACATTAGCACTCCTGTATGTGATGCAGTGCCATCTAAGGACCCAATGATCATGGGCATCCAGTATGGTTTTCCAGCCTTGACCCTTATGCACAGAGATTGTTCTAGATTCTCTGAATCTTTGGATGATGATATGCACTGTAGATGATTATACCTTCAAACTCTTTGCAATTTTTGTCTGAGAAACTTCATTGTGATCTCGGAGAACTACTTTTTGCCGCAGCATTTGGGGAACTGGTGATCCATTGCCCATCTTGACTTCTGAGAGTCAATGCCACTCTCGGAGGCTCTTTTCATACCAAATCATGTTGCCAATTGACCAAATAAGTTGCAAATGTATTCACAAGCTGTCCCTTATCTGAAAATTTTACTTTTCTGGCCTCTTATTGCTACCCGTCCCAACTATTTTGGGATGTGTAGCTCTTATAAAATCCAAAATGAGCCAATATTTGGCATAACATTTCAAAAAGTCTCACTTTCAACATTTGCCATGTTATCTATATTCTATTGTGAACAATATATAGGTTTATGAGATTTGTAAATTATTGGATTCCATTTTTATTAACAATTTATGCAGTGTCCTAACTTTTTTGGAATTCGGTTGTAATTGTATTACAGTGCTTTGACAATAGCAGCATATATGTATGTATATGTAATTGTATTACAGTGACAATAGCAGCATATATGTATTTATATGTAATTGTATTACAGTGACAATAGCAGCATATATGTATGTATATGTAATTGTATTACAGTGCTTTGACTCTTTTGATCATACAGTATTTCCCCTTTAACTTTGCCTGAGCTCTCTGCCAATGACATCACAGCCTTTAACTTTGCCTGAGCTCTCTGCCAATCACATTCACAGCCTTTAACTTTACCTGAGCTCTCTGCCAATCACATCACAGCCTTTCATGAAGGAAACCCCTGGAGTGACCTGATGGGAACTCGAAGGATCTGTATACAGTAACAGACTGCTGCACTCATATATCCACTGTGTATTTGTGTACAGTAACTGACTGGTGCACCCATATATCCACTGTGTATTTGTGTACAGTAACTGACTGGTGCAGTCATATCCACTGCAGGGATCTGTGTACAGTAATAAACTGCTGCACTCATATATCCAACAGCTCTATCTGTCATATCTGTGTACAGTAACAGACTGGTGTTCATATATCCAACAGCTCTAACTGACTGGTGTAGTCATATATCCAACAGCTCTATCTGTCATATCTGTGTACAGTAATAGACTGGTGTTCATATATCCAACAGCTCTAACTGACTGGTGTAGTCATATATCCACTGCAGGGATCTGTATACAGTAACAGACTGCTGCACTCATATAGCCACTGTGTATTTGTATACAGAAACAGACTGGTGTAGTCATATATCCAACAGCTCTAACTGCAGCATAATAGACTGCTGCACTCATAGGCTATATCCAACAGCTCTAACCTGACTGGTGCAGTCATATCCAGTGCAGGGATCTGTGTACAGTAGTGTAATCATATATCCAACAGCTCTATCTGTCATATCCACTGCAGGGATCTGTATACAGTAATAGACTGGTGCACTCATATATCCAACAGCTCTATCTGTCATATCCACTGCAGGGATCTGTATACAGTAACAGACTGGTGCACTCATATATCCAACAGCTCTATCTGTCATATCTGTATACAGTAACAGACTGGTGCACTCATATATCCAACAGCTCTAACTGCAGCATAATAGACCGCTGCACTCATATATCCAACAGCTCAGCACAGTTGTGTCGTAAATTATTATAATTTCAGCTCAACATCATTGCTTCTTGTTGCATGAGCATAGACCCACTCATCCCCAAAACTTGATACTTCAGTTAAAAGACCACGGACACTGTGGCTGTCTTAAAAGAAAAGACCAGATTCTTACCTTTCAAGGAGCCTGATGATACAGTGACTGACCAAATGTGAAGTTGTGCCCTTTTATACAACACTTCATTGCAAGGCTGGAATTTCTCCTCACCTGACCACCTCACCACCACCAGACGCTCTTTTTAGTTTTGGTTTTGTTATTAGTAGCCTACATCCGCTGCGTCACTGGTTCAGTAGCTGGTTCAGTCTCACACACACCGTGCCAAGAATGCAGGGGCATGAAGAGACCTGCAGGTCTTTCAAGGAAGCTTAAAAAAAAGAACCTTACAATGTTAGACGTGCCCGCAGTGCCAGGATGTGGTTTGAGCTCAGATAATGTGACCGAGTTCTTCAAACAGAAGCAGACACAGGACAAAGATTTTTAATTTTGTCGAAAAACTCATTTGTGTAACTTGAATGTTAAACACAATTATTAATATTTTTTTTTCATGTATTATACACAAAGTGTTAAATGCATAGCCCATCAATAAAGACTTTATTGTTATAGATTAACTGAGTGCCAGGTCTTGGATTATAGATTAACTGAGTGGCAGGTCTTTATTTTTATAGATTAACTGAGTGGTAGGTCTTTATTTTTATAGATTAAGGGCGCTTTCACACGGCTAGTTCGGTTATTTAGTGCGCACCAGGCAGTACAATTGTTACAATGTAACATACAGACATATAGCGCGTCACTTCAGCCAGAAGAGACGCGCTATCCTCTCAAATGTGGTCCTTCTGATGCGATGAACGTCTTTCCAAACACCAACAAGATAAGCTATGCTATGTTCATGACCAGGGGGTATTCCTGCAAAGTCGCTAACGATATCGGCGCTTATGTGATTAAGCCTCGTTTGCAGTTGCGTCAACTCAGAGATGAGGCTGAAGCCATTCCATCAACGCAAGTTAGCTGCGCCTGCCTCTCGTTAACTTAAACAAGGCTGCGTGCACGAGCTCAACACTAGACCTAAATAGGTGATTTAGGAATACCTGATGAACTGTCGTAAAATTAAGGCAGAACTAAAAGAATTTTAAGAAAGAAACTTCGATATGCATACGTCATCTGTTGAATTTTGTGTGAAATAACTCAATATCACATGTTTATAGTAGTAGGCCTACTGGCAATGCAGAAATTTGAAAAGGTGATTGAAAATATATTTTGAATCTTAATGTTTGACCATTGCTTGTTGGAACAAATTGCCAGTCTCATGTTGTTCTGTCACAGCAGACTTGCACCTGCAACTGAAATCAATCAATCATTCAATTAAGACGCAGCCTACAACTCGACACCACGTGATGGGCCGGCATGTGTCACGTCTCTGATTATGCATGCATTTGTTTTTAATTCGTAACTAAAATTATTCCTAATAAATACTTCGAAATATCAATAGTAATTTAGTAAAAAGGGGAATTCATGCATGATCACAGTGTTTGCAAAACCTATCAACTTTTATTTGGTGGGAAAGATTATTAAGCAGGTGTATGGAACCTTTTTGGGTGACTTGTGTTTCTGACTGATTGCATTTTCTGAGACACCGCTTTATTAAGCCTTGCAGTTAACCTGCCACGGAGCAGGAGTGCGTTTCTCAAAAACTAACGAACGTAGCATTTAACGAAGATCTTACTATGTTGGTTCAAGCTAGCGACTGAACTTATTCCCGCGTGTCCCAAAACGAGATAACTAAGTAAGTACCTCCTTAGTAAGAAGTTGGTTAGTAGGGAAGACGTTAGTCCAAACTATGTCCTTTGCAGATGTTTTCGGAAGTGTCCGGAGAGTTCGTAGGCATTCGTTGCGATTAGGATCATGGGATATCGCCAATGTTACCAAATGTAAAACTAAGGTGTTGTCATTTACAGTTGTGGATAATGTTCACTGTCTTTCCTATTTGCACCGAGTTTTAGAAAAGGAGCAATTTCAATGAGTTTGTGTTGGAATATGTTCAGAAATAAAGCATGGGCTTCGGGGAGGATGTGCAATTGCCAATAATGCCAATGCAAGCTTCACAGTTATTTTAGAAAGTTAAGCATGGGCTATTTGGCCATAATAGTAGTGTTTAATGAGCAACTACACACCATTAGTATTAATAAATTCTAAAAACGTATATTTATATGTATGATTTGAACAATTCTTGATGATGGTTTTTTCAATTAGTCAGTGGCATACCTTGCTAAGGCAGTCACGTAGAGTTAGGCACATTACTTGTTTTGTCAGTTCAAGTTCGAATCCAGCCGGGAATGCTGTAATGACGGCTTGATTTTAAATTAAGAATCGTAATGTAATGATTGAATTGCATCAAAGTTGCAATTTGAAGTTTCTGCCAGTGAAGAAGACCAATTGTTTTGACAACATGCATTTTACAACGTGTATCCTCTCGTCAGTTAAACTCATTTGTATGAGTTAAACTGAGGTCAATCAAACTGTGATAATTAATTCACGCTGTAGGTGGGAGTAATGCATCAAGTGGTTTCGCGTCAGCAGTATTTCACCCCAAAACAGCCAAAGAAGACATCACGTGGCCATATAACTAAGCTTCTTTGGCTTTAACTTGTACCTTGGAGTGTCAGCTTGAACTAACAAGTTTTACTAACAAGATACTATGCTTAGTCTGGACTATGCTTTTGGGGGACACCAGTGATGAACTAACTATGCTTTGACTAACGACGTTATCACCATAGTTAGTTATATTGTCAACAAAGGAAGCTCGTTAGTCTGGCCGATGGCTTTGGGGAACAGAAACATATTCCAAACTAACTAACAAGCTACCTTAGTTAGCAACTATGCTTTTGGGGGACGGACCCCTGGTTAGTTTGGGAGCATATGTTACCCCAGCAACTCAGCTGCGATTACTGTTAGCGAGAGTAATGGAACTGAACTCACACTAAAACTAGCGCCGCTTGCCGAAGTTAGCGCGGCTTAGCGAATAGCTCCGTTGATGGAATACCCCCCTGATAAGCCAGACAGCAAGGATCTACATTTCTAGACTTTATGTGGCTTTACAGCAATCTGTTATGCTGGCAATTAAAATTAACAAGGAAATAGACCGTTTTACGTCATTAAATGTTAATGACTGATCAAGCTCATACATGTGTATCATTTACAGTAGCTAAAACTAGCTTTCTTTTATTAGCCAGGCATGTTCCATCTGAATGATCAGACCACAGCTACATGCTGTACTATTAAAATTGTGACAGTGCATTTCTGCAGAGGGATGTTTTGGGCTTATAAAATGTCATGGATAGCTGTCACAACCTCTTGTGTAATTACATAACAAGTTGATAAATAAACCTATTTTCTAGACTTTTTACCATACTGACACCAGACACTGAATTTTTACACCAGTAATCATATGCATGTGACAAATAAAATGTCTTGATATAGGTGAGCCAATCTAGAAATGCAAATTGCAACACAGACATCTACTCTGCTTTATAACAACTGGCTCTCTTTATTCATCAGGAGCAGATGGACATACCCAAGATGTGATGGGTGGTGGCCCATAGATATAGAAGCTTAGATACAGCATTGTCTGTCAAGTTCTATTAGAAGGCATACGTCAACACGGCCGCGATATTGGTTAGGGCAGTACTTCAATGGAAATGAATAAGGAGCTGCAGGTATTTTGAGCTGAAAAGCACTAAAACTAATATGTTTTTTAAAAAATGACTTTGGGTGATCATTTTCATTTAAGGGTAGACATATGCATGCAAAGAAAGACATGTTCAGTGGTTTTACGAGAATTATACGAAATCTATTTCCTCTGATAATTTATGAAAAATTAAACCAAGTTGTGATAATATGAGTTTATGCTTTATTTAAATATTAAGCACACTGTAGTTTACTTAAAATTAATCCTAATTAGTCAAATCAACCAGGTAAAACATACCATTAGTCTGTCACTGGTCTGGACCAAAAAGAACGTTCCCGGGAAAGTTATGTTTCTGGCAAAATGCATGCATAAAAACTACACAAGACGGACAGACTGCAGGTATCCTGAGGGAGTTTAAAAACCGGGCTTCGTCATGGACATAAACAGTGATTTTTCCAGGGTCTAAAACTAACGAATGAACTAACGAAAGCAGGTAACGTTAGGCTAACTCTGGTTGGCTGCAAGAAATCATAATGTACACAAAATGTTTTGAAACGAAGTGATGGTAGCTACAAGCCTAGCTTAACATTATAAAGAGAATGGGTTGTTTTTAATATTGTGCAACAAAAAACGTGCACAGTGAGGAGGACTTCAGATGATATGAGAGAAGGATTCACTGAAAATCTCCAGGGACGCTAACGGTAGCTTGCGGGGGTAGCTTTTTCGTTGGAAGTTCTGTTTAATGGCTTGTATAATTGTTCAGTTTTTTATTTTTTCTTTAATGATTTATTTTTTTGTCTGAGGTCTGGGAAGTTACAAATACAAGGTAACAGTCATGTACGCAATGCATTATCAATGTTATAACATCTTGTCACTAAATGTAAATGGACTTAAAAACCCAATCAAGCGAGGAAAAATGATAGCTAAAATGAAAAAAGAGAATGAAAAAATTGCATTTTGGCAGGAGACTCATATGTCGAAGGATGAACATGAAAAACTAAAGAAGTTAGGCTTTAGGAATACATTTTACTCATCTTACAAGAAAGGGAAAAAAAGAGGAGTTGCTATATTAATCTCTAACTCAACCCCATTTGAATACATATCTGAAAAAAGAGACAAAGAAGGCAGGTATATCCTAGTAAAAGGAAAATTAGATCAGAAAGAAGTGACATTATTCAACATTTATGCCCCCCCTGGAAGCGAAGCTTCATTCTTTCGAAAAATATTTGATTTAATTGCGTTGGAGACGTATGGGACACTTATCTGTGCTGGGGATTTCAATGTAATTCTTAATCCCGCACTAGATACCACCAATACTAACAGAAGAAAGAGCCGCACAGAAAAATTAATAAATAGGACCCTATCTGAACTAGGATTGAAAGATGTGTGGAGGACCATGCACAGCTTAGATCCAGGATACACGTTTTACTCCGGGCGGCATGCAACACACTCAAGAATTGACTATTTTTTCATGTATAACGAAGACCTGCATAGACTCAAAGACTGTAAAATAGGCCAGAGGGACCTTTCTGACCACTCAGGGGTTTACATAACATTACATTTAGAAGGTAGAAAGCGTAGAACACTTTGGAGGCTTAATACAGGACTTTTAAATGACACAAGTTTTGTTACTGCAATGGTAGCTGAACTAGGATTATATATACAGGAAAATAATAATGAGGATGTCAACCCTAGTATACTATGGGATGCCTCTAAGGCGGTTCTAAGGGGCAAAATTATATCTATAACAGCCTCGTTAAAAAAGATGAGGGCTCAAGCATTTTCAAAACTACAGGGAAAATTAAAAGATCTTGAACAACTCTGCATTACTAATAGGCCTATAGACCCTAATATAAATCAACAAATTAGAGAGGTTAAACAGGACATAGATAGAATGTTAAGCGAGGAGGTGGAGAAAAAGCTCAGATTCCTGAAACAGAGGTACTATGAAGCAGGCCCAAAAGCATCAAAGCTATTGGCTTGGAGGCTCAGAAAACAACAGACAGAGAGCGCCATTCATAAAATAAGAGACCCTGTAACGAACAAAACTATTTGCAACCCGGATGGGATTCAGAAAGCCTTTGAGAAATACTATAAGTCTCTGTATTCTAAGAGAAAACAGGCAGACAAGCCCACAATTAAGGATTTTCTGGATTCATTAGATCTCCCTTGCATTGGTAAAGAAATTAATAATAAATTAACATCACCAATATTGGCAGAGGAGATAGACAAAGCCATTTCAGGCTTAAATAGTGGTAAGTCGCCTGGCACAGATGGCTTTCCTCCAGAGTGGTATAAATCTATGAGAGAGCACTTGTCCCACTCTTGGAATCCTGCTTTAACTATATTCTAACAAAGGGATCTGCCCCCCCGTCTTGGAGGGAGGCCTATATATCAGTCATCCCCAAGGAGGGAAAAGACAGGATGGAATGTAAAGGATACAGGCCAATAAGTGTCTTACAAACAGATTATAAGCTGTATGCTGCTATTTTAACAAAAAGATTGGAATCAGCAATGCCTCAGTTAATAGATGAAGACCAAACAGGATTCATTAGAAATAGACAAACACAGGATAATATCAGGAGAGCTCTCCATACTATTGAACATATAAACAAAGAAAGTCTTAGTTCCTTGGTCTTGAGTTTCGATGCGGAGAAAGCATTTGACTCTGTTGGGTGGGATTTTCTTTATTTAGTAATGGAAAGGTTTGGGTTTAGCAAAAAATTCATTAAATGCATTCAGGTTCTTTACTCTGCCCCAACCGCAAGAATAAAGGTAAATGGTAGCCTCTCTGATCCTATTGGCTTAGAGCGAGGTTGTAGGCAGGGCTGTCCTGCTAGCCCCAGCCTGTTTAACTTATTTATTGAACCTCTGGCCCAAGCAATCAGACAGGAGGAAAAATTGACAGGTATCCCTATTGGGGGAGATGAATATAAAGTAAGTCTGTATGCAGATGATGTCTTAGTTACATTACTGAATCCAAATACCTGCCTCCCTGTTTTAATGGAGATGTTAGAAATGTATGGAACATACTCAGGGTATGTTCTTAATGTCAGTAAAACTCAGGTCATGGCATTTAACTACACACCGACACAGGAATTTATCAGCAGATATAATTTCAACTGGTACTCAGATAAAATGAAATACTTGGGAGTCTATTTAACTAAGGATGTGACAAGGCTATTTGATACTAATTATAGGGGAGTCAGTAACAAAATTTATGATGACCTTAAAAGATGGAGTATTCTCCCTCTTGACCTAGGTGATAGAATCAGGTCAGTGAAGATGAACATACTCCCTAGACTGCTATACCTGTTCTCATCTTTACCAGTGGATATTCCCATAAAACAATTTAGGGAATGGAACACATACATCTCAAGATTCATATGGAGTAATAAAAGACCTAGAGTAATATTCTCTACACTTCAATTACCAAGGGAAGAAGGAGGCTTGGCCCTCCCTTCACTAAAGGATTATTATGTATCTGCCCAGTTGAGGCCTCTTCTATATTGGTGTAATCCTTCTTATGAAGCTAAATGGAAGACAATAGAACTTTCTCTAACAGACATACCAATTCAGTCACTTATTGGGTGTATAGACTGTAAGCAGGGAATACCACCGACAGACAGTCGGTGGGTGAACTTCTCTTTGAAAATTTGGGTGGATGTTGTTCAACGTTTTCAGTTACAGAAAGAGGCCAAACTACTCAAATGGCCAGCTTATGACAGCAACTACAGGCCAGCATTGTATGACTATAGGTACAGACAATGGGTTTTTGCTGGGATCACCTCCTTATGTAAAATAGTTAAAAACTGGAAATTGGTCAGCTTTGACCAGTTGTGTCAGACATATGGACTTGGTAAAAATGACTATTTTAGATACTTACAGCTATGTGATTATCTCAGGAAGGAGGTTGAAAGCACCGACCAAAAGGAACTGTCAACTGTCATACAGCTTTTTGTTGATGCATATAACTCCAACAGTACTAAAGGACTAATAGGCAAGCTGTATAGGGGTCTCTTCTCACTAAACAAGTACACAACTGCCTATGTAAAGGAGCGATGGGAAAAAGAACTGGATGTTGAGATAACAGAGGACACATGGATGAATGCCTGGATAACACAGACATCCACTACCAACTCTTTGGTTTGGAGAGACTTTTGTTGGAAAAATACGATTCTTCATCACCCCTAAACAAAAAGGCAAACAGACTGGTTCACAGCTAGAGTGCTGGAGGGACTGTGGAGAAACTGGGGTAGATCATGCCCATGTGTTCTGGCTGTGCCCCCTTGTCCAGAATTTCTGGCAGGAGGTGGCACTAACTATTGCAAAGATTCTTGGTTTTAATGTGGATGCCACATTCATATCTTTATACCTCGGTGACCTCCCAGAGGGGTTAGAAAAAGATGATGAGTACCTTTTAAAGATCTTTCTGGCTGCAAGCAAAAAATCGATAACAAAGTACTGGCTTCAGAGGGATGTCCCTACTTTGAGGGTCTTTACTGGTATTGTAAATCATTTGCATCTTTTTGAACAGATGACTTACTCCTTAAGATTACAAAAAGAGATAGGGGAGAAAAGGTGGAGAAAATGGTCCATTTACATGAATGATCAAAGGGATAGTGCTTGATTGAGAATGTATGTTGCTTTGTGATACTTTCAAAATTTCACACATTACCATGACCTCTTTTTTTTCTTTTTTTCTGTGTTTTTTGTTTGTTTTTCTTCTCTTGTTGTTTTCATGTAAAGTGAAAAAATTATAAATAAAAAGTTAAAAAAAAAAAAGAAAAGCCTGAGTGGCGGAGCATTCCCTGTAGGGAGAGCGACCGTGAGCCCCTTAGCATATTGTAGTGTTTTACAATGTGTTTTTCTGTAATCCACTTCATATTGTGCTAATTAGAGGCTAAGGTAAGCTAAGCTACACTCCCCACCCCATGCTATTATGGATATGATTATCAACATCATCCATCAGGACATACTGCCAGTCACAGAACTCTAGAGACAGGGACGGACGAGAGAGAAAATGCATGACTGCTGTCAACCAATGGTGTGAACAGTTTTGAGAAAAAAGGGCTCCTCCTAAGCAGATGAACGCTTTCCCCATCCATTTTGTGTAGCCTACCTTGCACAACCCCGCACACGCACCGCGCAGGCAGGTGCTGGCCTAGATGGTGCACCTTTGCAAATGCTCACGCCATGAACGCCGTCTCTTTAAAATAGGCTACTTTCTTTAGCCTACTTATTTTCTTAATTATTGACTTGCAACTTAGCCTATGGAAGAGGTATCAATGGGACAATTTCACCAACCTGTTTGTAATCTAGCGCTCGATGCTCATATAGCCTATCTGTGAAACTGCAGAAGATTTTTTTCCCTTTCAGGAGCCTCCGTTTCATTCATTTCTCAAGTCAAAAATGGTTCATTCATCGTCGATTTGCAAAAGTATCTAGCTAGATAGCAAGGACAACTGCTTGTTTGAAAAGGTAGTAGGATATGCGACGGCTTTGAGACGGCAGAACTTAAAAGGAAAGGGTCGTCTGACAAACTTTTCGGGGAACTTGTTGCGGTGATGTCTCTAAACACACCAACCTATTTGCTATGTCACTTGATATTCTTTAATAAATGCATGCAGGCTACTTCAGCAAACCCAGAGAGCAAACCGATACAACAGCCAACGCATGGCATCACTTTTGCTTTTAAAATGCGATAGTAGCTCAGAGGGAGAATGCCTGTTGCATGCTATTTACTTATTACCTGTATTTTATTCACACCACCAAATAGTACAAATAAACATCGCCAAATAACGTTACAACAATTCAGCAAGATATATTAGTCAAAGGTGGACCCTCTCTCAGCCGTGGGCCCGGAGTTACCACTCCCATTGCTCCCCCGCTAGAGGCTTATTGGGGGAGCGTGTCAATGTTCCCATAGCTCTATGTTCCCACAGCCCTATATTCTCACATTTTCTCACAGCACTATATTCTCACAGTTTTTCTTTCTTTCTTTCTTCAAAGTCAGGTACTATAGTCCCACATTTCTACTCCTGCCTGGTAGACCCCCTATGTGAGTTCAAGCAAGATTCGATCTTTGGTATTATTTGCCCTCAATAGTGCCTTCCGGGTAGTGGGGTTTAGGGTAAAGGTTAAGATTCTTTCATGCTGTGCTGCCTATATTCACAATGAAAACGATCTTCATCCACTCTCGTTTTCAGAACCTTTTGCATCCACATTCCACAACGATTTTATATTCATCCATCTCAGTGATCATTTTTGAAATCAACCTCAGCAATCATTTTTGGAATAATTTTTGTTTTCATTTTCAGAATCCTCCATTCTAATGTGAACGGAAGGGCTAACTGGATAAATATTACCTGTGTTGGTGTGGACATGCCCTTATTGGAACATATTGCCGTGGGAAAAAGGGGTCTAATTTAAAAAAAAAATCTTTGTAATGTGAGAGCATGGGGCTGTGGGAACATAGGGCCCCATTTCACAAATTTCCTAAGAAATATGGGAACATAGGGTTGTGGGAACATAAGGCCTAATTTCCAAAAATTCTATGAAAAATAAAAATTCCTAACAAATGTTGGAACATAGAGTTGTGGGAACATAGAGCTGACCCCGATTCGGGCTACACCTTCAACAGGACCTACATGTATGTACAATACATACAACAACAGTGTTTTCAATCATCAAGACTCCTGCTGTGCCTCCACGTGGCAGCTCATGGAAACTGGAACTAAACCAGGCCAAATCAGCAGGGAATCTCGGAGTTCAGTGGTCCCTAGAGGTATTATACTGTCATACTGTCTCAGACGTTGACGTTAACCAACCACTGCAGAAGTCTTTGAGTCTACAGAAAAGCGCTGATCGGCAGTTCGCCGCTTCCAGCCGCTCCATCAGCTGTGCATATGCTGACTCTTCTCTCTTTCCATCTAAAATAATGAACAGATAAAAAGGAATCCTAATGTTTATTATAAAGTTGTTTTTTGGGGGATATACATCACATCATCATCAGATGAATCACCACAAACCATGGCATATTTCACAAAAAGCATGCAACACTGCTGGGCAGGCAGATGGAGAAATACAGCCTATATGATGGTCTTTCAAAAACTAGCCTAGGTTTTTGAGTTGAGTTGAACTTACAGATAAACTACTTCTTACCATGTAACAGCTTGATAAACAATGGCAATATATGAACTGATTGTTTGTATTAGCAGGAAATATGACAAAATCACATATTTCATGTTATACATTCAAAAACAGCTGACTACTTTTTCAACTTGAACTACTATCACATGTTAGCCTAGTAAACTAGCACCGCCTGCTGGACGTCAAAATCTTTTGTCTGCGAGTGGGTCTAGCCTCGCATCATTCTCCAATTCTGCCAGAATGCCAGGAATCTGGCAAAACCAATCATAACGCAGAGATGTGTTTTGAATCAAAGCAGGCGGGGTTTTGAGGAAGAAACGACAGAGCGTTGGCCTACATGCTCAGATATGGTTTGAAAGACAACGGGTTGTGCTCATCAACAATCTACTGTTGTATCGGGGCCAGACTAAATAGACATTTAGGCTGGTTTATCAGGCTAATCACGTCATTACCACTCTACCTAGTTTGTTTGAAAGATAGCTAGCAAGCTAAGCAACTTGGTTAGAAATATGTGCAAACTATGCAACATGTTATGACAGAATAATATTTTTTTTGACAATACCTTGTGTATTACATAAATATGGCATAATAACCTTTAGGCTACATGAAACAAGCGACGAAACTCGGGTGACAGTGCACTGGCTGCCTGCAGCTAGAACTAGCAGCTAACTACATGCTCCAAAAATAAAAATTATATGGCAGACTACTTCAATCAAAATGGAAAAAATACTTCAAATACCCACACTGGAAGTTGTCCTATCTTGTTTGACTTGTAGTAACACCCCAAAACACAGAAATATTGATAGTTATGAAGGTTTTCAGATCAGATGATAGTTTATGAAGGTTTTCAGATCGCTAATATCAGCTGCTGCATAATGTGAACACAAACCTGTGACCCTAGATCAGGGGTCGGCAACCTGCGGCTCTTTAGCACCCCCTTAGTTGCTCAATGGAGGTTTTGCAAAAATGTGTGAAAATGGAAAAATAACTTTTTTTTTTTTAATATGGATGGAAAAACTAAACTAATGCCAAAATGAAGGGGTAAACATGACACAAACATTCGCATGCTGTAAGAATGTAGCCTATGTAGTTGTAAATATATTTAAATTTATTTGATAGGGCCTATTTAAGAAATTTGCGCTTCAAATGCTGGAAACTCCTGTGCTAGAAATTCGAGCGCAAGCTGACAGTCAGGGATAGAGCGAGGCACGCTCTCCCACTTTTCATCCCTGAGAGAGTTCAAAGACGCCCATCACGATCACACCCTCAACAGTGATTATTTGCAAGGTGCAAGGTCCGATGATAGCCTACGTGTCTGTAGCTGAGGGGGGAAGAGAAGGATGCTGATGCGTTTGACAGTTGTACAGACTTCGTGGCATTTGCGAACTTATGAGAAGAGGATAATGCACAGAAATCGAAGTTTATCTGTCTTATTTTAATTTTGTTGATTTCGACTGACTGATGAATATTTAAGCCAGCTGCTTTTTAATTTCAAGCTGCGTTATTCCTTTGCGATTGTAATTCATGTAATGTCTGACGCTGAGTAAGGGAGAGAATTAAAAGTTTGTTTTATTTATTTTTCTCATTTGCACTGATTTAGGCTACTTAACTTGGCATTTGACTTACCTTTTCAAAAAGCAGCCGTTTTATTTTTATAATTGCAAGAGCGTTTTAACAGGCTGCTGTTTTTTGCGCTCTGTTGATTATTATTGAACAGTGAGTTCTATTGTTATTGACGTTGAAGAGAACATTTAATTTCCACACGGGCTGAAAATAGCCTGAGGCTATGCACTTTTTTGCTCTGAAGACCTAAAACCAGTGCAACAAAACCCAACACATTGATATTGCAATGGAAGTTAGGCTAAACTTGAAGCAGCAATAGGCCTATCGTAGGCTACATCAGTAGTCGGTGCGTAATTCTCTCATGGATGCGCTGCATGGAAAATAAACACGTTATCATGAATGTTCATTTTGTATTTGTAGCCTACTTAGTCATTTTAATAGTAGACATACAGCTTATGTAGCATATTGACAGTCTATTTTGCCTTATATAAGGCTTTTAGATTTTTGCGGCTCCAGACAGGTATGGTTTTTGTTTTTTTGGGCCAATATGGCTCTTTGAACATTTTGGGTTGCCGACCCCTGCCCTAGATGTAACTTTATCCCTGCTACACTTACTGGTTCAAAAACCCCAAAATACAGCGAAATTGAGGCTATAACTTGGATAAATGATAACAGTGTGAAATAATAAGCTTACCTGATTTGATCCACCAGTTGTTGTTGTAGTTAAGGTTAATATTAGCGATGTGTCCTTGGCCTGCTCCTCCCATGGCTCCTCCACTAGTGGACATTTCACTCTGTGTTTCTGGTTTTCTCTTCTCTAGAGAAGGATATTCGCGCCACTAATGCCTTATGATGTGATGTTTATGAGAAAGTTGTCAGTAAAAAATATCTACAAAAAAAAAATTAAATAAGAATGAATTGCAGTATGGCGGAAATATTAGACTGAATGTCATCGTACGATTTCGTACGATAACGGTCCGTCTGCAAAGGGATAAAGATTAGGCCAGTGCCCAGAGCAGATGTCTTGCACAGGCAGGCTTCCTTTACTATTGACTCACTCATATTGTTAAATAAGATATCCTGAATTTGATATATTGATCGGCTATTAGAAAATTAATGTTTCTTTATTGTAGCGTTGCTTTGTTGATACAGTAGCTTTGTATGGATCACCCACTTTGTACCCAATACATATAGACCCTTTTTGAAACTACGTCACAATTCCATGAGTTGAGTTTTGGAGGCAGAAAATCGTCTGTTCTGATAGACATGGCTGTAAATTTGACAACTTTTCCCATCTTTGAAAATATAGCTTGTCATCATAATATAACTCAAAAATCTATTTCTTAACATGATATGATTCACAAACAACAAAATACATGTCCACCAACATGATTGAACGAGTACCCAAAGTTCAGAGACTGAAAGTAGCACAGGTGGCTATCTGCCTCGCTTGGATAACGTAGTGATGCCTACTGCCACTGGAGCGACCTCTCTCGATTTAAACCAAACTTATCGACAGTTTCCACATATTTAACTGAACACAGGAATTTTGTATCACTTTAACACTATGCCTAAAAGCCAAACTTTACCACCGAATAACCCGCTAGCTTGTTAGATGACGGTAGATCGCCTACCTTGTTAAGTGACGTTACTAACGTTAGTCGTTTTCCCATAGGATTAAGCGCATTTCTCTTGAAGTGCACCTTAACTCATACAATTTGTAAACACTGTAAGGCATACAGGATCGCTACTGTAGTTGGATATTATTTAGTATACATCTGATAGATTACGCCAAAATTATAAAATGTAGGATTAGCTGTTGAGAAAGCATTAAAAGACAGTGCTGAAAACGGTCACTTTTGTATTGGTTCTGATAGATTCTGGAGGCTTTCTGCCTCCAGTTGCAGTTTATAGAATGTTAGAACACGGAATGTTTAAAAACACAGAAAGGGTCTATAGGGTAAAAAATAGCAACCTTTCCACTTAATTGTTTACAGACAAATACTTTCTTCTTGGAAGTTTTCTGAAACTCAGAAGAGGAAGGTGTGTCTTCAGATGTACTGTATGTTACAGATGGACATGTGATGTTGTTTAGTTATGGTAAGGAATGTTATTTTTTGTAAAATGTTTTGGTAAAATTAAAGTAACTGTTTGTATTTGCACACACAACATTAATGCTTAGCTTTACACTACCCCGGGTCTTCGAGAAACCGGGTATCTTCCCCTCCCCCGAGTAAGAAAACAATCGCATTTACACAAACATCAAAAACGGCTAAGAAAGGCGGTGACAATTAACCACCACGTCACAGTTTTATCAAAGATCTTTCAAGGGAGCAACATCGTGGCAGATGGCCACAAACGTGAAGTGTTTCGGTCTGCATTAGCAGCAGTGTCACATTAACGTTACGTCACATCATTAACATTTTTCCTTAAGAAATTATAGAATGATATTAATGTATGTGTGCCATAATATTGTCTGTGATCATTAATGAAACCAACAAATGACAATTCAATCGCTCCTCTGCAAAACAATGTTGTATGAACCAAGTCTGCTTTTTAGCTTTAGACAGAGAGGGTTTGTTTGGCAGTTACCATGACGACATAGCTATATGCTAACTATAAGCTAGTCGTTTTGGACTTTGCTCAAACCTCACATATTGCTGTAAACTATGTTTACGTTTGCTCTGTCCAGTTAAAATGAACTCAGTAATGTTACCCGCAGGCTGTCAATAAATTAAATCTCAAATATAAATGTAAAACATTACGTTAGCTAGATCGCTAGCGTTAGCTCGCTAACAACTTGAAATTTTAGTAGGCTATTTACTGCCTGGCAGCTTCATCTGATAGAAATACCAACAGTAACAGTTTACAACATTAGTCTTGAAATCATGTTTAACACTTACAGAATATGAGAGATACATGCCAAAAAAACCTGATAACTCCAAAAAGACGATTTATTGGTAAAAGTCCTGACATCATTCAAAACCAGGTGGTGCCCCTTGTGAAAATAGAACTGCTATGCGCGAACGTAGGTGCTTCTCGTTTGATCCAACAGTCTTTGGTGCTAGAGCTCCGGTTATGGGTAGTTACACAAATCTCTGAAGACGGGGTTCTCCGACATCTCCACCTTGCCCGGAGTTTGTGGGATTCTCCGTCTTCACCTTCGGGTAAGTGTAACAGAGAGGTGCAACCGCAGAGAAACATGTGCGTCTTTATGGTTATCTGAGTTTGTGTAAACGGGGTCTGAGTCAATACTCTTTTTTCAAAGTTCCTCCGCCTCTTCTCCTTCAGCCTCCTCGTCCTCTCCAGGTCAGGCCGGACCAAGTTCCTCCGCCTCTTCTCCTTCAGCCTCCTCGTCCTCTCCAGGTCAGGCCGGACCAGCGACTCAAGGACTGCCGTTCTCCTCTCTGCATGAGATGTATAGGTGTCAAGGAAGGCAGTCTCTTGAGCCGCTGGCCTTCGCCTAGTGGAGGAGGCTGAAACAGCTGAAGGCGGAGGAGCTGTGGCTGTTTGGCAAGCTGGTTGGGGGGCTAGTGCTGGGGCTGCTGCGGGGTCTGGTTGGCAGGCAGGTGGGGCGGCTGATGTGGGGGCTAGTGCGGGGGCTGGTTGGCGGGCTGATGTGGAGGCTGGTGCTGGGGCTAGTGCTGGGGCTGCTGTGGGGGCTAGTGCTGGGGCTGCTGCGGGGGCTGGTTGGCGGGCTGATGTGGAGGCTAGTGCTGGGGCTGCTGCGGAGGCTGGGGCTGCTGCGGGGGCTAGTGCTGGGGCTGCTGGGGAGGCTGGTGCTGGGGCTGATGTGGAGGCTGGTGCTGGGGCTGATGTGGAGGCTGGTGCTGGGGCTGATGTGGAGGCTAGTGCTGGGGCTGATGTGGAGGCTAGTGCTGGGGCTGATGTGGAGGCTAGTGCTGGGGCTGCTGCGGGGGCTGGTTGGCGGGCTGATGTGGAGGCTGGTGCTGGGGCTGATGTGGAGGCTGGTGCTGGGGCTGATGTGGAGGCTAGTGCTGGGGCTGCTGCGGGGGCTGGTTGGCGGGCTGATGTGGAGGCTGGTGCTGTTGCTGGGGCTGATGTGGAGGCTGGTGCTGGGGCTGCTGCGGGGGCTGGTTGGCGGGCTGATGTGGAGGCTGGTGCTGTTGCTGGGGCTGATGTGGAGGCTGGTGCTTGCTGGTGCTGCTGCGGGGCTGTGCTGGTGCTGGGGCTGCTGTGGGGGCTGGTTGGCGGGCTGATGTGGAGGCTGGTTAGGGGATTCTGAGAGCAGGGGACACTTCCCACCCCACTGGTGCCAAATAAATCATCCATCTCCTGTGGACATATGAAACAAGCACTGGAAATGTACACAATACAATTATCACAACCAGAAGAGACAAGACAAATCATTCCTCTTACATTATAATATTCCCAAGTGACCCTTGCTTCTCCTGTTGTTAACTTCCTGTCTTTTGTAAGTGGTTAGCATCTTTTTTTTTTTAAGATCAGTCATAGGCTGTTTCTCTACACAAAGGAAGCAAGGAGTGGACTTGTGTACTTCCTGTCTTTTGTAAGTGGTTAGCATGTTGCTCTTTTTTTTTTTAAGATCAGTCATAGGCTGTTTCTCTATACAAAGGAAGCAAGGAGTGGACTTGTGTACTTGCGAGTTCCAACTTGAGAAGTGGAGAACGCGAGTGCAGACTTCCAAGAACACGAGGAGCCGGCAAGCAGCAAAGACGAAGAAGTTTCAGCAACCGGCGGCGGCAAAGTCAACGAGGCGACAATGTAAATAAACTGGTCAGCATCACTGCAAACTGCTTTTTGCAAACATGTTAGATATTAAAGCTGTTTAATTGCTTCGACTATTGCAAACAAGAGTTCGATAAATTTTAGCTAACCAAGCCTGTTCACAGATTTTTGTAAACAAACTGGTTAGTTGAGCTACTGCCAATGTAAGCTAGCTATCGATAGCTATTTGGTTTGTTAATACAAAGGCATCAGTTTTAATGTTAATGATCATTATTCAGCCATGTACTGTCAAGGCTGATTTCAGAGATTAGTGCCTTGCATGTTGACTATTAGGCTAACGATATAATATTGTATAAATGTTATTATTGCCTTAACAGCCTTCAAGGCTGATTGTAGAATCTAGTGCCTTTCAGGCTTATTATTAGACTAATGATAATGTCATTATTGCCTTCAAGGCTGACTGTAGAAGCTAGTGCCTTGCAGGCTGACTGTAGAGCTAGTGCCTTGCAGGCTGATAGGCTAATGATAATGTCATTATTGCCTTCAAGGCTGACTGTAGAAGCTAGTTGCCTTGCAGGCTGAGAAGCTAGTGCCTTGCAGGCTGATAGGCTAATGACAGTGTTGGGGAAGTTACTTTTAAAAAAGTAATTAATTACTTTACTTTAGTTACTGCTTTGAATTGTAATGAGATTACTTTACTCGTTACTAATTTTAAAAAGTAACTTGTTACTTTACTCGTTACTTTACTTTTAGCCCATAACTTGAATGAACTTGCTCTATTTCGCTGACTATAATGTCATATGTAGGCTATGTCTCCCTCTGACCCTTTTACATGGCAGCCTTCTCGCGCTGAAAGTTTTCATCAATCCAGTGAGCAGTCATTCCGAGATAACTTTTGTTGTTAGCACTCCATATATCTGCCGTTGTAGAAACGAATTCTGTGGTCTCAAATGTCTTTTTGAGATCCGATTCGATTACAGCATAACATTTGCTCAAGTAGCTCGAAAATGTTTTTATGTCTGATATGGGAGCTCGCGTTGTTGGTACTTTGCTTAATATTCTATTGTTGACAGCGGAACCATGTCCTCCACAACATAGGCTGCAACTAGATTATTTATTTCTGCCTGCGATGTTACCTGTCGTAATCCTCCCTCTCCTGATGTAAGTTTCGCCTGTTTGGGTGCTGGGGCAGTCTCACCACCGGGACGGTGGCTATGGGGATTTTTAGCCACCGGCTTTGTACGACTGTGCTGTCTGGCCAAGTGCTTCGACAAATTGCTCATTGACTGTGTAGAAGTGGAAAGCTGTTTATTACCAGGACATAGCGAGCACTTAACCGACATGTTTTTGCCTTTGCAGGCAACTACCTGAAAATAATGCGAATATTTCCAGTTGGCGAAGATGCCAGTGTTCTCCATGACTTCTCTCTCTTCCATCTCCCTCTCACTGAATCAATCGATTTCCACAGCAACCAGTTAGGCACGCATGCGCCACTAATAAAAAACAACGTGGTTTTGACAGCAATTCATGTTGGCCTACCGGTAGCTCACTGATTTACATGTAAATTTGTTAATCTGAATGTCACTGAACAAAATCGTGGGTAACGCTGTAACGAACGTTACTATAGTCTAGTAACTGTAATGACGTTAGTGAAATTTGAACTGTAATGCGTTACGTTATTAAGTTCCTGACAACAGTAACGAAATTACAGTAACGCGTTACTTTGTAACGCGTTATCCCCAACACTGGCTAATGATAATGTCATTTTTGCCTTCAAGGCTGACTGTAGAAGCTAGTGCCTTGCAGGCTGATAGGCTAATGATAATGTCATTATTGCCTTCAAGGCTGACTGTAGAAGCTAGTGCCTTGCAGGCTGAGAAGCTAGTGCCTTGCAGGCTGATAGGCTAATGATAGTCATTATTGCCTTCAAGGCTGACTGTAGAAGCTAGTTCCTTGCAGGCTGAGAAGCTAGTGCCTTGCAGGCTGATAGGCTAATGATAATGTCATTATTGCCTTCAAGGCTGACTGTAGAAGCTAGTGCCTTGCAGGCTGATAGGCTAATGATAGTCATTATTGCCTTCAAGGCTGACTGTAGAAGCTAGTGCCTTGCAGGCTGATTATTTGGCTAATGATAATGTCATTATTGCCTTCAAGGCTAACTGTAGAAGCTAGTTCCTTGCAGGCTGATAGGCTAATGATAATGTCATTATTGCCTTCAAGGCTGACTGTAGAAGCTGGTTCCTTGCAGGCTGAGAAGCTAGTGCCTTGCAGGCTGATAGGCTAATGATAGTCATTATTGCCTTCAAGGCTGACTGTAGAAGCTGGTTCCTTGCAGGCTGAGAAGCTAGTGCCTTGCAGGCTGATAGGCTAATGATAGTCATTATTGCCTTCAAGGCTGACTGTAGAAGCTGGTTCCTTGCAGGCTGAGAAGCTAGTGCCTTGCAGGCTGATAGGCTAATGATAGTCATTATTGCCTTCAAGGCTGACTGTAGAAGCTAGTTCCTTGCAGGCTGAGAAGCTAGTGCCTTGCAGGCTGATAGGCTAATGATAGTCATTATTGCCTTCAAGGCTGACTGTAGAAGCTAGTTCCTTGCAGGCTGATAGGCTAATGATAGTCATTATTGCCTTCAAGGCTGACTGTAGAAGCTAGTGCCTTGCAGGCTGATAGGCTAATGATAATGTCATTATTGCCTTCAAGGCTGACTGTAGAAGCTGGTTCCTTGCAGGCTGATTATTTGGCTAATGTAGGGTGACCAGATATGAGTTTGTGAAAAAGAGTACACATCAAGTCTTAAAAAATATAACATACATTTTTGTACCTATAAAACAATTACGGTAACAAAACCTTCAAAAATAAAACAATTATTTGTAGGCCTATGGGCACAAAATAAAACATTTTTAAAAAGCAGGAGGCTACTGTTGGCATGAATGCAGTATACCAGTGTCTCTAATAATATTACATTCTAGACTACTCTATAACATTTTTACAGTCCATAACCAGCCCATGCTTCTGTTGGCATCATCCTTACATTATCCCATGAGCTATTCAAAATGCATTGAAACTAAAAAAATATTCTAAACAGTTAACTGTCATCAGCTGTCTTAAAAAAAGAAGGAAGGGAAATATTTTCTACATGATACCCTACTACAAGCAAAAACACCATCATGCTATAGGCCTACTACAATGCATGATCATTCTTTAGGCTCAAATAGGCTACTGTATTTATTTCCCTCAAATGCTGTATTTATTTTATTTATTTATTGTCCTAAAAACTCCTTTTACTGACAAAGTGATTTGATTTATATATTTGTTATTATTGTTGTTATTGTGTTGTTGTGTTGTAAGGCAATAATGTTGGCAAGGCAATAGTGTTGTAAGGCAATAATGTTATTATTGCCTTAGCAGCCTTCAAGGCTGATTGTAGAAGCTAGTTCCTTGCAGGCTGATAGGCTAATGATAATGTCATATTGTATAAATGTTATTATTGCCTTAGCAGCCTTCAAGGCTGATTGTAGAAGCTAGTGCCTCGCAGGCTGATTATTAGGCTAATACAGATTGAAACTTTTCTAATCGTTCCACATTGATTTTATTTCAGTGTCAGTAATGGAGAAAAGATTTTTGGATTCCATCCGTAGGACCATCCCTGACATCCCGAATTTGGAGATTGATGTCGAAATTGTAAAGGTTACAGAGGAGCAATTCATTTCTGGTTACCTTAACAAACTCTAAAACAATAAGCAGGGAACTTTTACCCATCAGAAGAATGAGAATGCCAGAGGCTACAAACAGTTCCTGTGTGAGCGATCAGGAAAACCCATGGGGAAATCAACCGGAGATCCTTCTGAAACGCGCTGTAATTCCTGCCCAGCCTATGTTTCATTCCGCTTTGTGACAGAAAATGGACGAAAAGCTGTCATAATCCGCAAAAACCTCTTGCACATTGGGCACATCATTGGTGAAAAGTCCCAAGAGAGAAAAAATCATATAGATGGAGAGCTTGTGTCTTTCATAAGAAATCTCACAGTTTTGAATAAGAAGGCCAATGAAATCATTGTTGAAGTAGCCGACTGGTCTAGACGCAGAGGTCATAATGACCCAGGTGATAGACGGTTCTATCCAACACCTGAAGATATCAAGTCCCATCATGAAGACATTCCGGGATGAGGGACGAGCAGACAGAAGTGATGTAGCTAGCGTTGACAAGCTGTTGAAGAGTGACCTTAAAGATCATGTTGTCCATTGTCCTCCATTCTGCATACCAACAAAGCAAACTTGAGCAGTATGGCAAGAGTATGGTATTTCTTGATGCCACATATTCAGGTAAAGTCTTTTTGGGGGAACAAAGCTAGATACAGTACAATAAGGAATACAATCATGTTTTATAAGACTTGTAATATACCCTCTACATATCTACATTGCGGTGTGAAAATTCTGAAACTTCATGACAAAGAAGTGCAACACATGCTTGACTAAAGTGTCTTTCTGATGCTGATTTATTGTAGGTCTTACATCTGATCGATATGCAGTATATGCACTGGTAGCGCGAGACTCCCATGGACATGGCTTCCCCTTATCCTACATGATCCTGAGCACAGAGAACATGGCAGTCCTGCAGAAGGCCCTCACTGCTTTTTCTAAAGCGAACCCTTCCTTCTGCCCAAGGTATATTGATTTCATTCAATACACTGCCTTTGGAATAACAAAAGACGAAATGCTGGCTGAATGCTATTAAATTTGTTTTTAATATGTTCTAGGGCCTTCATGGTGGATAAAGACCAGAGTCTTATCAATGCTGTGCAGTCTGTCTTTCCGAGGTCATCTGTGCTCTTGTGCTGGTTTCATGTTACACAGGTACAGGTAGGTCTTCTCAACCTACTGCACCACTTGACGCCCCAGTGGGCAGATTTCTGTATCCACATGGAATGGGTCCTAGCTGTAAACAGTATTTAATGGGTCCTAGCTGTAAACAGTATTTAATGGGGAGCATATAGTCTGGACTAGCTGTAAACAGTATTTAATGGGGAGCATATAGTCTGGACTAAATGCAAAAAAGAAAGTGCTTAAATACATTTCCTCAGTTGTCTTCATCCTTAATACCATGGCCCATATGGTCAAGTAAGGGGTAGATTGTATATTATCTTATGAATATGCTTAGAAATAATTAACATTGTCTTGATTGACCCTGCCAAAATTCTGATAAAATTTCAGATTTTCTCTGGTTCAGGCTGTGCACAGGTGGATAACTAAACGTGACTCTGAAATCAGTGGACCACACAACAAGCCAGAACGGGACAATGGCCCAATCCCATTTCTATTCCCTAACACTAGCACTCGTTTTCGAGTTCCCTCCAAGATGAGACACCCCTCGATTGTGTAGTGAGAAGTGCGATCTTCCCCTAATAAATGGGACAGCACTTCGCATAAAAACGTCTTCACCTGTTTCATGCGTCTATCGTTAACACTGAACGGATATAAGGCTCTTAACCGGGGTAAACTGTTCAAAAGCCGTCATCGACAATGATCATCACCCACATGAGAGGCTCTGGTAATTCTGGTGAAAGATTTGTGCACTTTGAAAAATATCGATCTTTCTAATAGTCATGTTTTAACACACCAGTGCGGAATTCAACTGAATTTACGTCAAACTAAGATATCCAGTCCCTCCAGGAATTCGCGATGTTGCGATTTGGAACTTCAATGCAACTTCAACCAAACTCCGTGAATTCACCGCGGGGTTGCAATTTTAGCCAATCACCGCAACTTTCCCGCGACTTTCCCGCCAATCGTTGGCGTCGTCTTGAGGTGACGTCGAAAATTTACCTTCCGCCTTACTTCCGTGTACAGAAAGCCAAAGCCGGGTTGGAAGCAACATGTTTGGGAACGCCTCACACTTGCCTACGAAGATTTCGGCCAAAGACCGCGTTAAACAGTACCCTGGGGTACTGCATGAAAGCGGGGGTAAACTCTTTTGCACAGTGTGCAATATCGTCATAGAACATTTACGAAAATCGTCCATTGAGAAGCATTTTGCCACCGCCAAACATACAAACAGAACGGCAGAAAAGCAGGGTCGTCAAACAGCAATGAAACAAGTGACTGTCACTCAGGCTCTTTCAGCGAAGTCTGTTTCAAGCGCGGAAAGGATCAAGGTGAGTTTTACATTTTAATTGAGCAACCTTAGTGACTTGTGCTTTCCCGTTTGCCTGCCATTAGCCTCACCCTCTCCCACCTGTTGTTATCAGGGGTTACACAGACGAATAAAAAGAACAAAGAAACAGACTGTTTTGTTGTATCATGAGCAGGATTAAAGTAAATTATAGTCAGTATACCAGTAGGCTACATTCCATAGAAAGATGAATAGTTTACTTTGCTTAGGCTACTTGGAGTGTTGCTGTGTGTGCATTAATTATATTTAAAGGTGATGAAAGAGAAGTGTGTAGCCTACATTGGAGAGTGATTATGGAAAGAAAATGTTCTATCTGTCTATCTATCTATCTATCTAATATACTTTTAAAACAAATTTAATGAGAACAGTGTGTATGTTACTTCTATCTTGTTTTGATGATTCTCCCTCCCCCTCCTCCCCTGTGCAGACAGATCTATAGACTTTAAAGCCAATTAAATGAGAACGGTGTGTGTACAGTGTGATGATTGAAAGATCATGTTAATTCTATCTTGTATTGACGATTCCCCCTCCCCTCTCCCCTTAGATATGTGAAGATTGGGTTTCCACATGCACAGCTGTCAACATCCCCCTATCCAAGAGCGACCATCCAGTATTAAGGAGATTCCTCCAAGAGAAGGTGGTTAATGGTGGTGCAATTCCGGGAGCCACCAGCTCCAGGAGAAATACCTGGGAGATGTTTACCTTCAAGGGAAAGATTCACTTAAAATTAATTTTGCAAAAAAGCCAGTGGCTGTCATTTTTGACGAAACCCCAGATGTGGAGGGCAGATGCATATTGAACATCCTTATCGCTCCACTAGAGAAGGATGAATCCGGAAGGATTTTGGCCTACTTAGCGGACACGGTCTTCTTGGAGACCTGTAATCACTCCACGGTGTCCATGGCGGTCGTTAAGTGTCTTCAAGAGTACAACATTGAGAACGATGACGTAATTGTATTCAACACCGATAATGCTGCATATATGAAGAAGACATATACTGCTGCACTGAAATCATTGTTCCCCAATTCTGTGCATGTCACCTGCATGGCACATATAATGAACCTTGTAGGCGGGGCCTTTAAGAGGCCTTTTGATCAGCTAAATTCTTTCATGCTGTCCTTCTCCCAAATGTTCTTCCATGCTGGGTCACGGAAAAGAAGATACCTGCAGTTCATGACAAAAAATATGCCAGGAAAGAAAGCAACCATGGCTCCTAATCCATGTGCTACAAGATGGAATTCATGGTTCCGTGCTGTGCAGTACCATTCAGAGCACTTCGGTCTGTACAAAGAATTGATTGAGAAGGAAGTTGATGTAAGTGGCATTCTCTCTGCTGATTATACAGTGTTAATTTCAATTTAATTTCAATTTATTTGTAGAGCGCGCAAATACAGTGTATTGTCTCTTGGCGCTTTACACACAGTACGGAGGGCACCCACGAGTAGCAGGGGCAAGGAAAAACTCCCTTTACTTACTAATAATTTATTTTTAGGAAGAAACCTTGGGCAGATCTGTGCCTCATGGACTCGGCCCACATGCCTGGGGCTTAATATAGTATCCGTACAGTCAGTAGTCTGATGTATAGATTGACCATGGTTTACACAGCATGATTACTGAATGTAGTCTGAGTTACTAGATGGTAGAAAAAAGGAAACGATAAATAGAAGAGTCAGGGGATGGAGTCAATAGTTGGGGTGGCATTAGAATTCATTGGGTGGAGTTCACCATTTAGGTAGTGGTCATCAGGGAGGCCAGCAGGCCAGATCGATCATGGGGCCTCTGAGAGGAGAGGGAGGCTGGTCCTAGTGTGTGGCTCCGGAGAAGTTGGTCGGCATCCATAGTGGGGTAGGGGTTGGTGACCGGGAGGCAGGGGCAGGCGGGAGGTTCAACACATGATGATTGTAGTGCGTAGGGGCAAAAACATACATTTAATTTCCATTTGAAACATGTAGACTGACACATACAAAATAATGATAAAATCTAAATACTGTATATATATATATATGTGTGATTGATTGCCTGAACACAATTTTGACTCATTTGTTTTTATATTCAAAGACCTGTGGAAGGGCTGCACCCCCGTCAGTGGAGAGACTCCATGAAATGCTCCAAGATCCAAATATGGCCCAAAGCCTACAGGTCCAGATCAGCATCATGGCAGATAAATGCAGAGTGATAATTGGACTTCTGGACCTCTTCCAGAGCAGACGTCCTATAGCCACCAAAGCATTTGACTACCTGGAGGATCTGCACATGAAATTAGAGGCCAACAAAGACCTCAGCTTTGAAACGTGTGCAGAGTACTTTGAGGGAGTGGATCTGTGTTTTGCCATCAAAATGGAGATCCTGAATAGAGTGGAACAGGCATATGTCAATGCAGAGGACAAACTCAGCAAATACATGTCGGACAACCTGCGATTCAGTTCCTGAAAGCGGTGAGGGTCTTTGATCCTCGCCACACTGCATTCCTAAGTGATACGGTGTCCAGCTACGAAGCCATCCCAGGCTTCAAGGATGTCCCTCAGGATGAATTGGATGCTTATTTCATTCGTCTAGGTCCAGCAGCAGTTCATGCTGCTGCTTCTGGGGTTGTTGATCTCGATGTTTTTTGGGATGGGCGCCAAGAGAGGCTGCCAACACTTAGTGCGCTGGCCAGAAGATACAAATCTGCCATTGTCAACTCAGCAGATGCTGAGCGCAGCAATAGCATTTACAAATTGGTGCTATCCAGCAGAAGAAGATCTGTGACAAACGACAACCTGAAAGCCCTGGTGTTCTTGTACCATAATCAGAGGCTTTCCAGTGGAGCATTTGAGGACGAGGAGGTCTTTGATGAGGAGGCCTTTTAATTTGTCAACCTGTTTACTTGTTTTGTGTTAACTTGTTGTTTTTTGCTGACATGATGTAGGCTTAAAGGAATATTCCACCTCTTTATGAAAACTGGTTATTCACCCCCTTACCTGGAGTGACATATGTGGGTGAAGCGCATTTTGGTCTGAGTGCATGCATTGTCCTAGTCTGGCAATCCCAATTTTACCTTTATTTTAGCATAGGCACTGGTAAAGTTGCCAAAGAGTTGCTATGTGGCAACTTTGCATTCCAGCGCCTATGCTAAGCTAAAGCTAAAAAAATTGGTGATGTCATACTAGGAAAGCACAAGCACTGAGACCAAAATGCTTTTACCCACATGTGCAACTCAGAGTAAGGAGGTGAATAACCAATTTTCATAAAGAGGTGGACTATATGACAAAGTTTGTAATTTTCTGAGTGCACTTTATTATTTTATTACACAGGAGTTATGCTTAAAATGTAGCATAAATATATTGTATTTTTCTATGCAGCCTTCTCCAAGTGTGAACAGAGATTTAGTTTTTTTATTTATGTTTTGTTTTTCTTTCTTCAATGCAGCCTCAACGGTATTATTAGTTTTTTCTTATGAAGGCTGTTTCTTTTTTTTTTTTCATATGAGGGCTGAGCCTTTTTTTTTTTCATTTTGAATTTGGTACAGTGTCCTATGTTTACAATTAAGGGCTGTGTGCACTTTATTTTTTATAGTAAAGCCGATTTTTCTGAATTGTTGTAGTCCTGGTTAAGAGTTGGACTATATGACAGAAAGTTTGTCATTTTCTGAGTGCACTTTATTATTTTATTACACAGGTTATGCTTAAAATGTAGCATAAATATATTGTATTTTTCTATGCAGCCTTCTCCAAGTGTGAACAGAGGTTTTGTTTATTTATCTATTTATTTATTTATGTTTTGTATATTTTTCTCAATGCAGCCTCAACAGTATTATTAGTTTTTTCTTATGAAGGCTGTTTCTTTTATTTTTTCATATGAGGGCTGAAACTTTCTTTTTTTTCATTTTGAATTTGGTATAGTGTCTATGTTTACAATTAAGGGCTGTGTGCACTTTATTTTTTTTAAAGTAAAGCCTATTTTTCTGAATTTGTGTAGTCCTGGTAAAGTTCTTTGTAGGACTATTTATCAATGTCTTCTTTTAATTAAGTTTAAAATGTAATGTTAACATTTAAAGGTCCCATATTATGCTTTTTCCAAGCTAACTTTCTTAGCTCTAATGTTCAGAACAGGTTGTTTCTCATGGGGGCGTGCACCAGGTAACTAGACAGCTGCAGCCAACACATTGAATATTTCTCCTTTAGCCTATGACAGACCACACCTAAGTAGTCAATTGATCATTTTCATTGTTCTCGGCTGCAAAGTGCCTGCCAACTCCTCTCTCTCTCTCTCTTTTTGCAATTATCCTGCCCTCAGCTGCTTACGTAGCTGCCAATGTTGTGGGACCCCACCCTACTTACCCTGTGACATACGTAGTTAGGAAAATTCTATGCAGGTGGTTTAAGCACACAGCAGCTGAACAGTTACTAACAGTGTTAATTGTCTATTTTAACAATTGAGGCTTTTTATCCAACTTAAAGTGTGTGTCGAGGCAGTATAGACCCAAGAAACACATTCAAAACACACATACACATTTTTTGTAATATGGAACCTTTTAATCACAAAAAGGGACAATCGCAACAATTTCTCGCAACTTTCGCTTCCTCACGCAATGTAATCGCAAGAAAAGCAAAAAAACCACCGCAACTTTCATCGCAATTTTCTGGAAAAGCCCCCGCGAAATCAGGCAATTTAGCCCGCAACAATCACAAAAAAGGCCCGCGAAATCCTGGGGGGACTGGATATCCCAACATTATGTAACCTGAACAACTAGGTGTTTCTCTTAGATGAGAATAAATTCCCCACTAAGGTATTCAACTGAATGAAATGGAATAGAAGGTTGTGTATGCAAAAAATAAAGTTCTTTTAATGATTGATATTGTTTTCTTTGGTTGAGTGAAGAAATGAGCAAAGCTCATAGGTATTACAAGGCACACGGTCACTTGCGTTCTGCACAGCAAACAATTAATCTAAATAAACAGAAATAAAGGGAAATCAAAGAAAACAAAACCACACCACCCCTCCAATAAGGGCACACGAGATAAGAGGCGAGGGTAGGTGGATACAGGATGAGTCAGCCTGAGGGGGGATAGACTACCGGGCCCGAGATATTACACGGCTAGGCTACAATATTCAACTTAACCTGACACCACACAGGGGCAGCAAATGTACCACGCCAGTAAGCACAATAACTACCGTAACTATGCACCACACTCAGACAAGTATACTAAGTCACTTGAGTTAGAATACCACTACAATCACTACAACCAAGTCACAGTCACAATAGGCAAAACTCACCCACCACCCAGGCTTGTGTGACCAGCACATGCATCAAGCCCAAGTGGCGGGGATAACAGTAATTCACCACTACAAACTTCGTAGCACCACAACACACCGGCTTGTATGACCAGCACACTCGCCAAGCCCGAATGGCATAAGCTAAGAGTAAGCCTTTCAACACCCCCTTATGTATTTCCACCCCAGGCTGCCCAAAGTAAAGAAAAGGAACAGGCCTCGCCAGAAAAATATATAGTAAAAATAAATTAACAAACAAAATCAATTAAGCACAAGTGGAGGTGGTTGTACACAAGACACCCTAATACAAGGCAGTTCACTGTGAGCCTATTACTGACAATGTGGGGGCATTAGACAGGCCCACATTAGTTTTTAATATAAACTTTGTAGAGGGAAAAACAGTGGCTACAATAGGCTTCTGTAACAGACAAACAATCAATTAATCAACCATTCATCAAGACAATCTTTATAAAAATACATGTAGTCCGGTCAATGTGCATAAAACCCATAGAAACATTAGGCTACCTGTTCTTGTTTGTGCTGGTATCCTACCATAGAGACTGGAACAGGCTTTGGCACAATTAACTATAAAAACAATTGCATATTTATTATTATGACATTCTCACTAGTGGACATTCATACATTTCCAATCGCAATTCGAATAGTTATATTTTATTAAGACAATATTTACCTTCTTAGAATCCCCAACATGCATACCAGTAGACTATAGCTTTCCACTTAGATGTCGCGTGAGTCAGGGAACTACAAGTTAAAAAGGGCTCATGATCAATACATACACTCCACTAAACATTGTCAAGAGCAATGGACGCATTTTGATACCTTGAAAGTGCTCGTGCTTAATAAATGCACTCCACTAAACATTATGAACAGCAATGGACATATTTTGATACCTTCACTGATGTGTTGTTTTCTATAAGCTGTTAACACGGCCAGGAAAACAGCCAAACTTCAGCTGGGGCTTGAGTACTGTGAGGTAGATTAACGCGAGTAAGCAGTGTGTTCTATGGCGCTTAACATAACATTCGCGATGTACAAGAACATTTCGCTTACCCGTTCTATGTATCACCGCCGGCAAACCCGGCACGCCAACAGTGCTGCCACCACTACTGCACTGCTCGGTTACAAACAGAGAGTGAGTCTGCGTTACCAGCTAGGGTTAGGGTTAGGGTTAGGGTTGGTTACAAACAGAGAGTGAGTCTGCGTTACCAGCTAGACTAATCTACCTGCGTTTCCTCCTGACGTGAGCCGACTGAATGTCAGGTGACCTACGCAACGTCAATTCTAGGCAGTCACTAATTTGAATACGTCTCCCACTCCCACCCGTCACAATTAATTAAATATATATATATATACATGCTTAATTGCAATAGTAGCTATATTTTTGAAGTTCTTATCCAGAGCTGAGAGAACGGGACACAGCTCGGGCAGTCGGACACAGATTGGGTACCGACACGCAGTTCGCAAAGAATCGTGGGTAATTTCATCTTCACTTCAACTTCACTTCGTTCGAAGTCTGCACCCGACCTCCCTCCGTTTGAAGGGGCGATTTGAAGGGCTGAAAGCCACTATCCCTCGGTCCCGAAAGTATTGGGACACCCTACACTTACACATGAACGCGCAAACCGAGTGTTAGGGCCAAAATCGAGGGGAAGTGATAGTAAAGTGATAGAAATGGGACTGGGCCAAAGTCATGGCACTGATCAGCAGATTGAAGCATTGCCAAACGGTAATTATCGTACAATGATAACTTCAAATAACTACATTTGATGTAGATGTGGAACAGGTGGCCATTCTCCAGTTGTCTTCTGAAAGGGTGCTCAATTCATATTCACTAAAGGCATTGAAAAGGATTTCCTAAAGCTGCACTTTTAAAAAATACTCACGGTGCATCCTGACACACTTCAGGGCATGACATATTAGTAAACATTAACATAAAGCATATTGCATGTCATCAGTGGAATCATCCCCACGTGTTGGGATGCACATGTTATATTTGATGTTCAATTCATAACTTTTATTGAACTATAAGAGATTTTGTTACGTAATGTGTGTTAAACATAGAGATATTTATGTTATAACATAGCATAATTGTGAAAAAAAATAACCCTCCTCTCTCCCCTTATGTAGGAAAACGAATTCCGTGAGGCTTTTGCTGAAGAGCAAAAATACCTCCACCCAAAAGCTGCAGAATATATCCTAAATTACTGGATGGAATGTGGTGTGATGTGGGCAAACTTTGGCAGACGTTTTTTTCTCTTAACTTATGACTGGGATGAGAATATTCTATTGGGTGACTGCTATGTTTTATGAGTGCTAGTATAAAATATGTTTGTGTTTGATTCCTTTAAGCTGTTTTTGGGAGATAAGGGACTGTGTCTCTGTTAGTGTGTGTGAGTAAGTGTATATGAGTTTGTTTTTTGGGGGGGGGGGGGTCCATGGGTGCCCATTACAAGCATTCTTTGCTTACTAGGGTTCACCCCTTTATGCTGCTATTGTGTTGTCGTTGTGTATTTATTGTATGTGCTTTGCCTGTTTGCTTGTGTGTGTCTGGTTTTACAGCATGAATAAATTCAAATTCAAACAAACAACCTGGCTGAAAGGTACAATGGTATTTAATATTTCTGTTTCTTCTCAAAATTCAGTTGTGTACATGTCATTTTAAACAATAATGTCAGTGTTTCCCATACATAGACATTTGTGTGGCGGGCCGCCACAGAATGGAATCCTATCGCTACATAATAGGACTCACGTTTAGAAAAAAAAAAAATATCGCGAATGATAAGAAAAAAAATCAGTTGTGTATCGTTCCATTTCCCCTCACACCTGTATCGTTCCATTCTTTCATAGTGCCCTTTCTTCTCGTTCCCACACGCGCGCACAAGAGTTTCCCACAGCGCTTTAAAGCTAAGGCGCCTTGTCAAAAACTGCCTGCCGCCTTGCCTACATCCCCCGGATTTTTTTTTACATTTACATTTACATTTAGCATTTAGCAGTCGCTTTTATCCAAAGCAACTTACTAGTATTGTGTTGCAGTTTGATTGTTATCCCTCTTTTGTAAGAGCCTACTGGGAGTGCCATTTGCTAATAGACCTAGATAAATAGACCCCGGTCGCATCGTTATCATTGCCGATGAGGCCAAATAGCGTCATCTGAAAGTTACATATACTGCTCCATCGGCAATGTTACCTTTTGCTACGCAAAGATTATTAGTTTAAAGGAAGAGGCTAATTCGCAACAACTGGAATACATACAATGATCGTGGGTAGAACACCTAGGGCTGTGTTTTAATGTTTAATCAAGAGAATATGTGTAGCCTGTGGCCTACGTGGCTTTCCAAAATTGTCCATGCTCATATTTACAGAAAAAAAATCTGCACGTTAATAGCAGTTCACTAAAGTCACCAAAGCGCCAAAGTTAGCTGTCAACGCTAGTTGATTTACGATCAATAAACACAAGCGCTACTTACGGTATTTGCAATAATTTCTTGCCTATGCTTATAATGATTAACCATAGAATTGGAAAGCACACGCAAATGGGCCGTCCACTACCTGCGCTCTCTTCCTGTCTCCCTTCTGTTGCGCACACAGATGCAGCTCCCTCCCTGCCGGTCTCCACATCGTGCATATATGTTCCTTATTGATTTGGTGCAGGAGATAGGCCTACAGTCCTCTATACTTTCTGTAACCTTAAACGAATGGCAAATAACATTTACTCGTCAAGTTGAATTTAATTCATGTGACCTGTTTCACAGCAATTTATGATTGTGCCATGAGTGTGGCTGTTCTGCAAGTAATTGATACAATGTCAGATGACACATGCACTTAATGACTTTAGAAGCCAATAACCTTGGGGAAAAGGTTTCTTTTTTACATTGAACAGTTGGGATAAAACATTTTTTTGATGAAGTATAATAATAATAATAATCTTTATTTATATAGCACTTTTCAAAAGCATGTTACAAAGTGCTGTACAGTATCACAATACATAGAAGGTATAAGACAAAAAAGAGAAATAAACTTAAAGACTGAAAAGAACTAAATACTAAACCTAACACAAAAATAAAACTTATCAAACAAATAAACCTTAACCTATCACTAAAACTATAATAAGACAATCTTATAGTCAATTCTAAAACATACTGGGAGCCAGTGCAATGAGGCTAAAACAGGAGTGATGTGGTCACAACTCTTAGGCTATAGTTCAGACTGCACTCCACAATCTGAAGTCGTTTATGCACTATCTGATCAAGACATGCAAAGAGTCTCTGCTATCAAGGCGAGAGGAGACCAAAGCGTGTACAGCATTGTCTTTAGAGTCAAAATGGAACTAATCTTGGAATACTCCTAATGTGACAAAACAAGACTGAATCACCTTGTAGTGAACGGTACATATCTCACGTGGGTTACGTACCTCGGTATGGACCCCAACGCATCGATGCGCTACACAAATAATAAAACAAACCCGACGGAGGGTATCCGAATGCTGGTTGTTTCTCTCTCAGATGAGTTAAGTGGCGGCCGTAGCACACAGCTACAAGTACCACAAGGAAGTAATCAGAGTATGGAAGAATAAAGTTACTCTAATCTTTATTTCAGTGCATCAATGCAGTCCAGCACAGCTGTTATGTTGCCTTATACTGATGCGTGGTTGATTATTATTACTTATCACTAGTACTGTTGCTATTCCACACAGATGAGGTTTAAATGCATTGCAATGACTGTCCATCACCTGCGAGGTAAACTCTGCAACTTGCGGCAAATCCATAAGGCGCACTGACACGTTGTTATAGCAAATGACACTGTTTTTTAGAAAGGAGAATTAACATTGATCTCTCACTTCCGTCCATCTGCATTCCACGTGTTGATGTTTGTGTCACGTGACAAATGACGCAAGTGACACGGTGAAATCTTATCCCATGTGGAAAAGCTGTTCAGATCGCAGCATATCCGATATGAATCGCAATTGACACCACATGGGTATGTAGTGTAACAGATTCGGAAAAATCAGAATTCATGTGGTCTTCTGCTGTTCAGACCACCCGAAATCAATTCTAGATACAATCTGGATATACAAAAAAATCGGATTTGGGATGCCAATCTGAACGAGGCCTAAGTCTTAGTTAGAAGCCTGGCAGCTGAATTCTGCACAATTTGAAGTGCGCTTAATGCACTTTTGGTCAAGACAAGAAAAGAGACTATTGCAGTAATCAAGGCGAGAGGAGATCAAAGCATGTACAATTGTCTCCATGTCTTTAAGAGTTAAAATGGAACTAATCTTTGAAATATTTCTAATGTGATAAAAAAAAAGATTGAATAAGCTTTGTAATGTGACGCTCAAAGCTTAGATTACTGTCAAACCAAACACCAAGGTTTTTTGCAACAGGTTTTACACAGTCTAGAAATGGAAAAGGACCTAGAGAAGGATTTAATTGTTTTGTCATGTGTTTTGATCCAATTATAAGCACTTCAGTTTTGTCAAGAGTTCAGCTGAAGGAAGTTATTAGACATCCAGTTTTTTATGTCGTGAAGACATTCATTTACTGAGTTTAATGCAGTAGGATCAGAGGAACTAATGGGCAGGTATATCTGTGTATCATGAGCATAAAAGTGAAATGAGACAGAGTGTTTTTGGATAATATGGCCAAGAGGAAGCATGTATAAACAAAATAAAATTGGTCCTAACACTGACCCCTGGGGCACCCCATATTTAACAGGAGAAAAAGTGGATGTGTAGCTGTTTGCAGAAACACAGAACTTCCTATTGGTTAAGTATGATGAAAACCATTGTAAGGCTGTACCAGATATTCCTACCCAATGTTCCAATCTATGCAGCCAACGGCTTGGTCATTTTAACTCATTGACTGCCAATGACGTCTTTAGACGTCAACTGAAATACTGCCGTTCACTGCCAATGACGTCTTTAGACGTCAACTGCGTTTTTTAATGGGGAGGGCTGCAGAAAGACCTAGGGAACCTTGTCTGTAAATATCAGAATTCTCCGTCGAAAATTGTTGTTCCAAATTGATCCTGAGGGTGGCAGTGTGTCACTTTGGATGTGAGATGAGCATAGATTCATAGGTATGGTCAAGGGAGAAGTAGAGAAAGCTAATGACATGGCTAAATATGCCGCTAGCAAAGTGCAGACGTAAATCAGAGAAATTTAGGCAGTTCACACTCGATCAGAGTATGTGTCACTGCCATAGTAGTTCGAGTAGTGTTCCGATCGTGGGAGATGAAGGAGATCAACCTTGGGCAAACGGAAATAGCAGTTGTGACTTGTTTCAGTGCCCAGCTAGCTCACAGTTCCGGGTCAGGTAAGAATTTGCGAGCCAGTTGTTGATCACTGAGTTTTCGCTGTCACAGCCTGTAAATAGCATATATTTACCTTGTTACAACAATGTCTATTTTATTACCAAAAGCCCCCTGTTACTGTTGTTTTTGTGGTCTTATCAAAGGAAGACATTTTCCCGATGTTTGACGTGCTAATAGACCGAAAAAAACGTGCATCCAAGACACTAACGTTGTCAAACAAAACGCTAATTTTCTCCCTTTTTTGATAAAAAACGGGTGTGTTTGGAGAAAGTAGCTTATGTTCCCCTGCTGATTTCTAAGCAATGGAAAGGGGTAGAAACGAACTTTTTTTTTCTGGTGAAAGAAGAGAGTCTGCTCTCTGAGTTTCTTGTGGTAGTTTCATTGTTTATGTAGTCGTAACACATAATATTCTGTGGCTCTTTAAAAAACAGTCAAAATTCCCCAAAACCTCTGGCAGTATGGAACTCTCTATTCTGAAAACGGCTGGCAGTCAATGAGTTAACAGGGATTTCATTGATATTGCTGTTTAAAACCTCAAAATTAAGTTTTATCCCATTACTTGATTAATTGATGAAATAATAGGCTACTCAATTCCAGAAATATCTAATTGCGCTGTGATTGTAGCCTTTAAACGTTATCTACTTTATTTATTTGTTCAGTAAATAAAGTAAAGTAAGGCTGTTGCCAACTTAAATTTGTGCCCCATCGGGCAACGCCCCCTCCACCCTGGCCATCTCCCACCCTGACGTTGATTGCCCGGGCGACGCCCCCTCCCCCCTGGTCAACACCCTCATCTGCACAGTGGAGCACCACAAATTGCTACCTAATCTAATCTGTGGGAAACGCTGAATGTGAACATCTAAGAACTTGAAAGTTTTCCAGTTGAGAGAGACATGGAATGGGGAGGCAGAGAAAAAGAATGTTGCCTTTGGTGTCAGTGTGTGAACATTATAAAGTGCTTTTGGACAATGGCATTATAGAAATTCATACAACTTACTATTTTAAAACAATCTTTCTCCCTAGATTCTTCCTGGCATTAAAGTACCATTAAATCTAAATGGCTATGCCAATCGCAGAATGGATGATCTTCTGCATCTCCTGAGTGAACGGGTCCAAGCATACTACAGGTACATTTTGGTTTACCTGTGCAGGCATACACAGTGAAAATACAGCCTCTTTGTCATTTGGACCTGTTTACATGTTTCTGCAAACATTCAAAACAACAGTATTTTGGGGAATTTTGGAAAAATGTTAATAGTTTACAACAAAAGATACTCATCCAAACCTTTATTGAATGTTGTTAAATATATTTTCATGTTTTCACTAGTGCTGTCAAGCGATTAAAATATTTAATCGCGATTAATCGCATTTTTGCCGTAGTTAACTCATAATTAATCGCGATTAATCGCAAATTTCTATTCTAAATGTCCCTCGATTTCTTTTTGTCCCATTTTTATTTAATTATTTTCATTTTAATGCTGTTATCAGCATTCATTGGTGGGGGTGAATACCAATTCAAAGTAAAAGAAAACCCAGTTACAGCATCAGAAATTCAAGTACTGCCAGAGAGATGTTGATGTCTTTTATATTGCTAGTTCACAAGTTTACAAAAATTACACTAATCTATATTTTAAAGAGGCTCAATGAAAATATGGCATTATGGTCTAAATGAGTAAACCTACATTGCATGAGCATACCTTTAAAATGCATTTAGCCATATTGGCAATTGCCCTGCAAGAAGCTCTCATTTTAGTGACAAGGTCATACGTTCAGAATCAGGTAGGCTGTATGCGTCTCGTTTGCACAAATTCTCTCTCTCAGTTGCGCTCCAACCTGTTTCACCTCTCACTCGCGCTGCAATTTTGAAACTGATATTAGCCTATTTGCGGGGTATTCAGTTCAAGAGAAGGGATTTCTAAGTGACAACATTAATCCTCTAGCTATTTAACAACCTAAATATGCGAACATGCGAGTGAGCGTCAACGATTGTGTCGGTAAAATATTTGTTTTCACTGACATCAAATGACGCTCACAAACATTCTCTCTCTCAGTTGCGCTCCGACCTGTTTCACCTCTCTCACTTGCGCTGCAATTTTGAAACTGATATTAGCCTATTTGCGGGGTATTCAGTTCAAGAGAAGGGATTTCTGAGTGACAACATTAATCCTCTAACTAGTTAACAACCTAAATATGCGAACATGCGAGTGAGCGTCAACGATTGTGTCGGTAAAATATTTGTTTTCACTGACATCAAATGACGCTCACAAACATTCTCTCTCTCAGATGCGCTCCAACCTGTTTCACCTCTCTCACTCGCGCTGCAATTTTGAAACTGATATTAGCCTATTTGCGGGGTATTCAGTTCAAGAGAAGGGATTTCTAAGTGACAACAACATCAATCCTCTAGCTAATTGACAACCTAAATATGAGAACATGCGAGTGAACGTCAATATTTGTTTTCACTGACATCGGAGCAGCAGAGCAGAGTGCAGACACATCTATGTGTGCAGTGTGTGTGTAGGCTACTGTAGGCATGAGTAGCCTAGTTCCTAGGCTAGCAGTAGGCCTACTTCAAGCCTAATACAAACACAGGACATACTGAAACGTCGGGAGGTGTTGGAATGTTGGAGATACTTTTTTTTCACATTCCATTGATAATGGCGGGTCAAATGCGTTAATCGTGCGTTAAAAAAATTGACGGCGATAAAATGGGTTTGCGTTAACGCCGTTATTAACGCGTTAAACTGACAGCACTAGTTTTCACAGATACTTGGATGGTCTTCAAGAGGCTGGAAGACTAACCAACCCAAGAAGTACCATGGAGAGCAAGGGTAAAGAGATGGCAGACATGCTGATCCAGAGGGGCTGGATAGAGAGATGTCATTGGCTGGATGAGTCACGATGCCTAGTGCCATCTGCAACCAAAGACTTGCAGTACTTGGTAGTTCTGCCAGAGTACACTTGTGAATGTGTTGCTGCATCATCTGGAGGTATGCTACTGAATTCTGTGTGGAATAATTTGTTAATCTGAAATTCTAACTCCTAATAATGTTATCTCCTTTGAACTGGTGAATGCAATACAGACCTGCACTGTCTTCGTTGCAGACCTGAATTGTGAGCCCACCTGCACTATTTCATGTTCAATTTGTGTTCAATTATGTTAGGCTTAATTCATTATATTGACCCTAACCCTCCAATTGAACATACAATTTAAAAAAATATATATATATTTTAATAGAAGATAATGAAGTATGTTCATATGGGAAACCAGAAAACATATAGTTTTAAATTAGATTTACATTATAATTTACATACCCGTATTGGGTTATATTAGGGTGACCATATTTTCATTTGGGAAAAGCAGGACACCTTGGGGGGAGGGGTATGAGATGCGCGCCGAAAAATTTTCTCCAACATAGGAGATTTATTGAAATAGTAGGCCTATTTGAACTTTTTTTTTTTTTTTTTTTTGAACTCCCCCCTGCTAATTATGGACTTTGCTAAACTATACTATTATTATTACAATAAACTAGCTGCTATAGAAAAAGGGGAAGGTCTGAAATAGCCCAGCACCACCTAAATTGGATGAGGGTGCTCCAATTCTGAAATTGGGTGATATAAAACTTCAACATAATCTCACAGAAATCTGTGAAATGAACACAATTTATAAAAAAGCAATCTGTCGTGGGAGCACACTATTGTAGACTTTATTGGGATGGAAGCAGATATCACACCCACTGGAAGTTAATGAGACACAGCTTCATCCCAATACATCACTGAGCAATGCTGAATATGCAGCTGTCACTGAGCAATGCTGAATATGCAGCTGTCTCTTTTCAGGACATAATTCTTTAGGCTATTCATGATTTTGTGTCAACAGTGTAATCTGCCACTGATTATGTTTGGAGAAAACATCTTTTATTTTAGTGGGTGAGTTGTGTTTCATTTCACTTCTGTGAGATCAGGTTGAAAACTTATCTCAAAGTTTGCAGGTCTTATAATGTGTGATGATTTTATCAAAATCCCTCTTCTAATACATCTTTACACTGAAATTGAGCCATCTTATTCTCAAGCAAGTACTTTACCAATGATACCAACGGATAGATCTGATTGTGTAGTTTAATTTAATACCAAATACCTCCATTGTAAGAGCAGATATACCCATATAAAGCTTCCGAAAGACAATGAAACAAAACCCGCGATATGTATAGTATAGCGCACGCAAAAGGATAACGCTAGATTAATTGAAGTGCCCGTGATGAATGTTTGACAAACTTATTTTCGGCTATCTTCTGATTATAAGAACAGGGCTGCCCGCACGGATTACATCACACGCAGCGCCGTGTGCAGTGTCCTAGTGCCTGTAAATTAATTGGTCCAATGATGAAGGTAATTTAAAAAGCAGGACATTTCCTCACTTTCTAAAAATATCGCCGGACGCCCAGGACAGGGCATGAAATACGGACATGTCCGTCCAAATACGGATGTATGGTCACCCTAGTTATATAGTGTAATAAAGCCCAAGAAATAAATTATATTTACTTGCTTCTTTACTTTTACTTGCTGGTTTATTCACTTTTATTTTTGAAAAGCTTCAAATCAACTTCCGTCCCTACAGTACAGTCCTGCAACAAAAGGTCTTGACATGCAGGTCTGCAGCCAGATCCTCTACCTCTGCTAGTCCCTCACCCAACTCCACAATCTCTACAACCTTGGTGACCTGAGACTATTCTTTTCATAGGTCTCTGCAAGCATTTGCACATCGCGTTGGAAGCAGCACATCAAAGAGGTCATGACATGAACAAGCTACAGGACTGTATTGCAGAAGCAGTGATGATGCAGGGGAATGTGTCAGTTACAAACACAGCTGTTTTTGTCTCAAGCATGTTGTCAAAAACAGTCAGTGTCATTGACCTTGCATCGACAAAATGTAACTGCATTGCTGCAAGCCATCAAAAAGTGTGTGTGTGCTTGTGTGTCTATAAAAAGCTTGTGTCTGCAGGTGTCATTCAGGCTCCAGACATTGGTGAAACTGTTGTATCAGGTGACGAAAACATTTCAGAAGCTGAAACTTCCGCTGACATCATTGAGAGGCTGTACTTGTGGTCCAAGACCTTGGATTTTGTAGACACTCCACAACTCTCCTGAGCTCTGCAGAAGGTCAAGGGTTTGGCTTTTGGGGAATTCCATGGAGGAAGATCCATGTTCTGCACCCACACAGAAAAAAATACAATATTGGCCATCCCCAAAAGTACCACAATTATCAAATGACACAGAATGTGCGTAAAACACCAAGCAGCACAAAAACGGGTGTGTCATTCCAAATAAAAAAGACCAAAAAAGAAAAGTGTTGGGGGAGCTACTGTCTGACAACCCTTCACTCCACTAGGGGTTCTTTTTCTTTGTTATGGTTTTTGTGTTTCTACATGCACACTGAATACTGATTATTGATGAATTACTGCAAATAGATGATTTTTTTTTTTTTTAATTAAAATTTTTTCAACATCTATCACAACAGGGATACTCAGTACATACAAGACAAATTACATAGGGCACCAGACAAAAAGACAGACAAAGTAAATACGACATCAGACGAATAGATGATTGTGATTGTGAATTAATAAATGTCATCTTGGGTCACTATAGAGAACAAAGGAAATGGTGTGCTTAACTCTTGCATAAAAATAAATAAACTAGGTCAAAAATCTACATTTTGTGTTTTCTATATCTCAAGGCAGTATACACAGAGAGCAGAATACATACGGTATATGTACACAGACCATTTAGAAAAAACTTAGCAGAAATACTGCTGTTGTCTAATAAGCAACACACACATCAATGCTTCAATTTCTTTTATTGATATTTTTTTCCTTTGTGTTTTTTAAATCTTGTCAACTAATCTCTCAAAAAGGGACAGGAGGCGCTCGGCCCTTCCAGCAGCTGCCCTCTCCCTATCCTCCTCTCTGGCAGTGGCCTCTCTCTCCCTCTCTTCATCCCTGTCTGCTCTCTCTCCCTCTCTTCATCCCTGTCTGCTCTCTCTCTCCCTCTCTTCATCCCTGTCTGCTTGCCCTCTCTCTCCCTCTCTTCATCCCTGTCTGCTTGCTCCTTCATCCTCCTCTCTGGCAGTGGCCCTCTCTCTCCCTCTCTTCATCCCTGTCTGCTTGCTCCTTCATCCTCCTCTCTGGCAGTGGCCTCTCTCTCCCTCTCTTCATCCCTGTCTGCTTGCTCCTCTCTCTCCCTCTCTTCATCCCTGTCTGCTTGCTCCTTCATGAAGTTCAGGAGGGGCTGGTTGGCCCTTGGCCTCTTTGCTGCAGTGCAGAGGCCCTGATGGTGGGAGGAGGGGTAGAGGCCTGGGACCTGACTACACCACCTGAAGTGGGAGTCAGGTTTGCTGCCACCACCAGTGGTGGCTCAATGGCATGCTGCCCTTGGAGTGCTTCATGCATTTCGCCATACCAATGCCAGGTGCCAGTAGTCACTCCCCCAGGAGTGAAACTGACTTGGTTAACTTACAGTAATGAAATTAAACGTAGACAAGTTTAACTAAACCGTATACATGACATTACTTCAATGCAAACGAATAGCGAGTTTCAGTGACAACTTACAACACTTACAGTTGTGGGCTTGCTCTTCTCCTGCACTTGACATTGCTGCTGCTTGACTTACAGTAGGCTCTTGGCTACGCTGAAGTGTAGCCTACAGGCAATCAGCGCAATATCCAACACCTGTGGCTGATGCGTGATGCTCCTAGCTCTATTGTTCACTAGTAGACCTACGCTAAAGCTGACTTATTTCATTTTTTGCCTATTCTATAGTTTGTCTTTAAAAGTAGGCCTAGGCTAATTCCACTAGGCATACCGTTCAATTGCGTAGGTCTAGCCTATTTGTGATAAATAAAATCCTTGAATGACATCCTTGACGTAATATGCCTTTTTAGTTAGGCTACAAAACCTGTATTTCCATATTGAACATTTTCTCATCTCGTTTCACAAAAGAGGTCCTACACCACAAACCTGTTTGTTTCAGACGAATTGTCATCATTGTAATCCGCTCCGTCGCTTCATTTGTTTTGGTCAAGTTGCCGACGTGCATTGTGGGCCAGCTATCCTCTCAAGTTCTCGCAAGTCACCACCTGCTAAATCCTCGATAAAATGGCCGATCCGAGAAAACATCTCGGTATTCCATGCGTTCTTGACTTGATGCGAACTTTTGAATTGGAACAGTACTTCGGCTGCGTTTTATGACGTTTCACAAGTCCACGAGAACGCAAGTGCATTGAAGTACGGATATTGAGAAACGGCCATAGTGAAGTTGTATCCATTGGCGGCCATTTCTTGTAGAATTTTACTGTGGTATGATGGTTTGTTTGAGCAATATAAATGATGATGTTTTCTTTGAAGGGACAACAGAAGAAGCGTGACTTTATGCTTGGTGTCTGTGGATGTGACAAGACATTAGTCATGTTAGTCCTTGCATGTTGATTTACTGATTTAATGTGTATTGTCAACATAGTAGCCTATACCTGCTGGCAAATCTTGAAATGTGATATTGCCAGATTGAGTCAGAGCTTGTGGCCTGTTTGCAACAAAGCTGGCCTCCTCACTTGTGGCCACCAAACTGGTGTCTTCAGGCCCGCATAGAGTTGGGGCTTGGGGTTAGGGTTACCTGCATGGTGCCACTTCAGAGGGGGCTGCTGGTGGTGGAGGCCCCATAGTCACCGATAATTGGGCTGGTCATTGAAATCATTAGGCAACATAAGAAACTATTCATACTGGCCTTGAATTTAAAACATGCATACATATACAGTGCAAGCTGGCCTCCTCACTTGTGGCCACCAAACTGGTGTCATGCTTCTGCCTCCTCAAAAAAAATCATTTTCAACCACATCCACTGGGTCGATGACTGGCTTCGTTCCCAATATTTTGTCCACTTAGTCATACCAGATAAACTTATCTTTTTCTTTCCCGCTACTTCCCGTTTTCCCAAGTGCATTGTGTACTTGTATGTACTTTTGACTAAGTTTTTTTTACCTTGATGCAGCATTGCTCTTCACATCTATTGAATCCCTTCTCCCTCAGCTGTTTGCTAAATATAGCAAATATGTCCCTAAATGCTAAATATAGCATATATGTCCCTATTTTTGTGTGCTGAGGAGAGTTGCTCCTGTATGTGCTCGTTGGACCATATGTCAATCAATGCTTCGATTTCTTCAGTTGCCCAGGTTTGACCACGGTTTGTAATTTGCCCATCATGTTGTTAATGAAACAGGAAATCAAATAGTCAGTATTCTTAACCATGATGCATTTCGAATAATTTGTTTGAACACGAGTTGGTACAGGTTCACTTCTCACCAGAGAAACCGCACCAGAGACCAACTTTTGGTGCGCAGTCAAGCAAAGCGAGACCACCTGTTTTTGGAGGTCTCGGTTCACTTGATTTAGTGCGCACCCGAGTGCGATTGACGCTTTCACACCAACGAAAATGAACCGAACTAAGGACTTTTGGTACGAATGGACAGTTTGGTGCGCACCAAATGCTGTTGGTGTATAAACACCCTAACTGAGTGCAAATGCTGTTGGTGTATAAACACCCTAACTGAGTGCCAGGTCTTGGGTTTTCCCCCTTTTGAGGCCCAGTTTTTTCAGGGAAACTTTTTCTTAATTATTGGTGTTAATCATTGATGTTAATCGTGAAGATTTGAAGAGCTCTTTTCCAAAACGCTATAAATCCATTTTGATTGTTTTGAGAAAAATGACATTTATTTACCCAGACCTACATATTTTGAAAGTATTTCATTTATCTAGTTAAAATTGACTGATAGCTCAGTCTGAACATTATCAGCAATAATAGACAAATCAAACTACAATGTTAATGATTATAAATCCAAAGTTTATTTTATTTCTTTTCAAAACGCTATATATCCATTCACTTTTTTAAGTTATGAAAGCATTCATTTGTTTTTGAAACAAGAGAACATACAAATAATATGAGGGACACTTGGTGTACAGTACAATAAAAATCACAGCTTGACAACAAGTCAAATAACAGTATCATTAATACATTCAATAGTTAGTGCTGAACATAAGTCATTCAATATTAGACAAACAAATTGCCTATTAGTGCATTCTGAAAGCAACATTCCACCATTTCTGAAAATATGCTCATTTTCTATCTTCCCTTGAGTTAATTAATTGAGCCATACCCTTCTCCTGTTCATCCAGTCCTTCTCTGAGTCTGGCAATACCACTTTCAAGCTCCAAATTAGCATGTATCATTGAAACGGATTGGACCAAAAGCATCTTGCCTGGTCTAATCTGATTCAATGATAAATGCTAGCTTGGAGCATGAAAGTGGTATCGCCAGACTCAGAGAAGGACTGGATGAACAGGAGAAAGGTATGGCTCAATTAATTAACTCAAGGGGAGATGGAATATGAACATTATTTCCATGAATGGTGGTGTGTTGCTTTAAATTCAAATTATCAACAAAATACATTCAATAGTCGTACATTCAATAAATAATTCAAAGTAAGACTTATACAAGACTACAATCCTTAACACAGGATTTCTCAAGTGTCATCCAAAATAGCATGTGCTAAATGACATTAATAAAACATGGCAAGACTGATTCACATACATACTTTTCACCATAACACAGAACAGATTAAATAAAACGCTACATTACATTCACATGGCAAGACAAGCAATGCTGATACATACGTTTTACCATAACACAGAACTGATAAAACTGTTACACAATCATTCACAACTCTGCCTAATAGGTCATAGAAAACACGAGCTCTGCGACGATGTAAAATGAATGATGCAGATTCTATCTGCTTCTCTGCTTCAGTAAGAGTTGGATCTGTGATTCTGATTTTGTATTTGGCACAATCAGAACATGCATCTGTGGCTGGGTGGCCAAACCCAAGATTGAATTCTTTGGAAAAAACAGAATAATAGAGGGAGTAACTTGTGTGTGCATGGTTTAAAGCCTCAAAGAGATCGTGCATCTTGCGCACATTAAGGTCACTAGGTAGGTACTTGCGGCCCGGTGCTCCTCTACGTCCGTAGTGGCTGGCTCTGCATGTGAAGGTCTGTATGTGATTGACAATGAGTTCCTTTTTACTGATGTTTTCAGGAGTGTTCCTCGCACCACCCCTTCGCTCTGGACGAGCCTCCGCAGTTTCAGCGTAGTATCGAGCCACCCGGGAGGCCCGGTCTTTGCTAATGCCTGGTGAAAAATACAAATAAATAAATTATTTGGTTGTAGGTCATTTAGCAACCTAATGTGAGACCAATAGAAATGCACACCATTACACACAAACATACTAGCACAATACACACAATGAACTAACACACTTTTTTTTAACAAAAATGTACAAAAAGTAATAAAGAAAGTAGCCTAGGTTTAGTAGTCATTTCGTAGTAGTAGAGTAAACATAATTTTGTCCACTTCCACAACAAGATACTTCATGCAATTGGCATTGTGCATGCAAAAGGCACCACAATGATGCATGGTAAGCCTTTTCACAATCCATTCCTATTCAAGGTAATAAGAACACACCAGGGCTGCATCTCCCAAAACAATTACGATGATCGCGAGTCCTATGATGGTCGTAACGTGTGCGATTTGCTAACGTTATACCTTAAGATCATCGTAGCACTAAGAGCATTGTAGATTGCTTTGGGAAACGCCACCCAGGTTTAAACGATTCTAAAATGAAAACTGAACTCACCCAACACTGAGAGGAATGTGGCCTTGCACACAGGCACCTTATGCGGATGGCCGTCACACAGGAGGTTGTATTTGACGGAGACGTTCCTGTCTTTTTGCCGGTCTTTGTCGTCAACCTTCTGACGCTGTCGTTTTACTTCTGTTATCGTCATAAGATGAAGCAGAGCCAGGTCCTGTTCAACCTTACCAGGTTTGTCATGAAATCTTCGAAAATTCATGACTATGTCATCGGGTGTCAATTTATCTGCATGGGAAAAACTTCTTGCTGCGGTATGTGTACATGCTACGGCGGGAATCCATCCGCCACCAGAGTAGCGAATTCTCTTAGTTTGCTCCCGTTCATGGTTCTCTTTGTTAAAACAACGTCGTCTTCCACCTGGTGTAGGTTTTACAGGTTCTTCAGAACCATCAAAAGTATTTAAACCCACCATTTGTTAAACTAATTTGCGTTTGACAGGCAAGCAAAACCTCTCGCTTCAGGCCGCCGCCATGTTGGAAAGTGTAGAACGCAGCGCAAGTTCTGATTGGTCGGGAGGATATATCGCACTTTGCCAAACAACAAGTGTAGCGCCTATCGCGGTTTGGAGAAAAAGTGCAACTTGCAGTGCAGTTTAAACAGGGAAATATAGCGATTTGGCATGAAACATTTATGGAGCAGTGTGTAGGCTCAGTATACAACAGAATGACGTGACAAACTCGTTTTTTAAAAAATGGCGTTTATCGCGTTTTGGAAAAGAGCTCTTCATTTCCACATACAGCTAACCTGTAGCCTCTTCAAAACTGCCGTAACGTGCATAACGTTGAACCCAACGCAAACGATGTCGGGCTGAACATACTGTTGTGTCACGTCAGTGCAGCAACAATGGAAGCCTGGAGGGCCATTCTGCACGTGGTGGCAGACAAGGAAATAGCTGAACTTGACAACAACCTCAGTAGTTTAAATGTATCATTGTTAGGAATACTACAAAATGATAATATTACCACTGCTTTTGCCGTCACCAGAGGACAATCCAACACAACATGAATTTGTGTTATATTTAGCACTAGCGCTTTAAATCTCAGAGTTTCCGATACACCTAGATGCTCATTGGTGAACACCTCTGACACACCCATCAAACGAGAGTGAACTACCTCAGAAGCCAGGGGGTCAAGAACTAGCAGATTAGCGGCGGCACTTTAGCATCGCTATTTAAGTATGGAGTCACAATCCGAACCACGGCAGCGCATGCACGAGAGTCTTGCTTGGCACGAGCACTCATGCACTTACAAGTTGGTGGACGGTTACATGCGAAATGTTATTTCTCCGGGGAGAGTAAACGCAATATTTCATGATCTCTGGTTACTCTTTGCTTATTTCTTGAGGAGCTTGTGAAAAAAAGTGTACTGTCATGAATGTTATAAAACTTCAGGCACGTTCTCGACGGAACTTTCTTCCTCGTGTTGTATGGCAAACAAACTAGGTGCACTATCACCACCGTCTGGACTGAAGGACTACTGTTTTTCCATAGAGATTCAACGTGAGTCCACGCGTCATTTCCAACTTTGGAACTTTGCGCATGGGCAGCATGGGCATGGCCGTGGTCTGTTACCTCCAGTGTTCCCAATGGCGTTGACTGTCAATTCATCGCATTTACTAGCCTAGCCTCGGCCATTCAGTTCTATGGAGGGCGGGACTTAGTCGTTGTCTCCAGTTTATATATAACCTCCTTGTCAGAAGCATGTTGCGCACTGGTGTGGAGTGTAACAGGCAAACTTATCATTCAATTAGGCTAACGCAACAAACCGGTGCGTAACAATGTGCCGTTGAATGGACCCCTGGTCATAACCAGCCTCTTTTGATCTATGCTTCTCCAGTACGGGGGTTTGGGATTCCGGCCATTGACCTTCTTTGCATGTGGTCCTGCTGAGGGGGTATGGAAGCCCAGGAGGGACAAATCCTGCTGGATGAATGGAATCAGCATCTCCATAATACTCATCTGCAGGCATAAGTCCATTCCCAGTTGTGTGGTGTACAGCAGGTAACAGCAAGCAAGTTAGCCCTTAGTTAGTTCCTTAATTAGTCCAAGTGTTTTTTTTTCCCGTTTATATATGTTCAAGGCATAAGTCCCAGTTGCCTAGGTAACAGCAAGTAAGTTAGCCCTTAGCGCTAGCTAGTCCTAGTCCTTTAAATACAAAGGGCTAGACAAGGGAACAAGATACAGGTGAACCAAGGGTTAGGGTTAGGGTTAGGGTTAACCCTAGGGCTAGACAAGGGAACAAGATACAGGTGAACCAAGGGTTAGGGTTAGGGTTAGGGTTAACCCTAGGAATAATGAGACTGATAACAAGGTAATGAGACTAGGTACATGTGAGGGGCGGAGCTAGGAACACAAGGCAGGGATAAACCACAGGTTCTTCAGAAGCCAGATATTCGGCATTTCCGAAACTAGTCCCCAATCACTACCACTAATCACTTCGGTGGAAGTCACCTCTAGTCTGGAGACCTACCTATTGCATTTCTCGTAGCGGAAGCATCGTTTACGATTGTCCAGAGCTGTTTATTGGGCGCTACGAATGTTTATCATAGCGTCTGTACATAGCTCTGAGCCAACACCAAAGCCACCACGTGACGTAAAATGCAATCGAGTGCCCTACTATTCCCTTTTTGTTCTGTGATTGGATACCGAAAGCAGGCGAGAAAATCGACAATGGTCACCATGCTGCTTTGCAGAGTGAAATGAAATAAGCGCGCAAAGGAGCATGGGAACTCCCAGGCTAGCCTGGCAGCAAAGTTCATCTGATAGAAATACCATCAGTAACAGTTTACAACATTAGGCTTGAAATCATGTTTAGTCGGGAGGGAATTTGCGAAGATCGTGCACTTCTGGACAAGTTTTTGATTTTTGGCAGTGTGTTAGGTATAGGCCTAAGGATTTCAAAAATCAATGGATACAAGTTGGGATGACCCCCTAGTGGCTGGTATGCATACAATCTAAAATGGCTGGTATACATACAAGAAAAGGCTGTATATAGGTTTCTTTTAGTCTTAAATTGGTGTATAATGTCATTTTCTACTTTGTTTGACACAAGGAATCCACTTTTGATATGTTCTCATTTTAGAAAAAAAAACTTAAATCAATTATCATAGTCATCTTTAGCTAAAATAAACTGTCAATATCTGTGAAAAAGACACACAGAATTGGAGGTGTCGTATCATTATGACACCTTCTGAATGCATGCCAGGTTTTGTGATATTCTGTCCATAGGGGGGCCATTCAGTAAATTGATTTATGACATTTTACACCAGCTGGCCAGCAGGTTGCCGGACATTTTTCTGCAAATATCTTAAGAACCATAGGGCTGAGGAGGACAACATTTTTATATGCTTGTCTTCAGGGGCCGTGTAAACCTATCCCATGATCACCCATTCCATGTATAGCGCCACCACGTTTAAAATGAAAACCCATAGTAAGGTATTGTAATCGGTGTTAACGGGTATTCTTGTCTGACATGGTCAAAACTGGAGGCCTCCCTCAAATGCCTCAGTTTGCTACTGGTCGATGTCAGAAAAAGCTGTGCTGAAGCTTAAACCACTCTTTCCTCTGACGTATGTGACGCGAAGGGAACTGCTTGAGTAACAGGATTGAGTAACGTCACTACCTAGAACATGCCTCTAACGAGGGCCATTGGAGCTGCACAGTTGATTGATTCTCAACAAAGTAGATGGAGTTCCCAATCTTTCAGGAGCTCAGAAACCCTGTGTAGATTGTAGCTGGCTAGACTCGTGAGAAGCAACACTGCCTGAAGGTATTACGTCACTGGGAGGGCGGGCCAGGCTACCTAAAAGCAGGCAAGAAAATCAACCATGGTCACCATGCTGCTTTGCAGAGTGAAATGAAATGGAGCACATAAAGGAGAATGGGTACTCCCGGGCGATCAAACCACAGGTCTATGGATTTATTTGCATTCTTCAACTGCTTTTCTCCAACCACACATCGCGATGCCTGGATGATGAGCTCCATCGCCATGGTAAATGCAAGTGGGGAAATGGTGCAGCCCACCATAATGCCAACCTCGAGGTGCTGTCAGGCAGTTGTGCTAGCCTGTGCTGCGACACAAAACTGAAGGTCCTGGAAGTAGGCTTTGACTAGCCTTGTGATGCCCTCTTGGAAATTGGAAGAAGTTGAACACTGTCAACAACATCTCATGCGGCACAGATCCGAAGGCATTGGCGAGATCTAGGAAGACCACATGCAGGTCTTTCTTCTCCTTCCTCGTCGTCTGTATCTGGTGCCAGATAACATTTGTGTGTTCCAGACAGCCTGAGAATCCACTTATCCCTGCTTTGTGCACTGAGCTGTCAACAAAGTTGTTCTTCTGTAGGAAAGCTGAGAGCCTCTGAGCCACACCACTGAAGAATATCTTTCCTTCCACATTCAGGAGACTGATCTGATGGAATTGGTCGATGGTTGAGGAATTCTTCTCTTTGGGAATCAGGATCCCTCCCGCCCTTCACCATGCCTTGGTATAGCTCATTTTTCCCACTCTCATCAGCTTCCAGAGGTACCTCAATACTCCCGGCGTATTCTTATAGAGTCTATATGGAACGCCATTGGGCCCAGGGGCTGATGATGCTCTTGCCCGCTTTACTGTGCTCTGATGTTATCTTTGCTCTATTTAGGGGGCCTTGTTTCCATCTGGTGTTCAGCTGGTTGGATTGGTGGCATGTCACCCGGAATGCTGGCTGGCATGTGCCTCTGGTTATCGGAGTACATGTAGGTCTTTGAAGGTAGCTTTGAGGGTCCCAGATTTCTCCTTGACGAAGAGGGCTTTCACAAACTTGTAGGGATCTCTGTAGAAGGCACTCCTCGTTATCTCCTTCTTGTGTTGCTTTCTCAAGCATTCAGCTCTTCTCAGCGTTGAGGGACGCTGCTTAATGTCACCTTACAGTGCCTCAAGTCCTTTCCTCTCCACTTCTGCTGCATTCTTCCACTGTTTTCTCAGGCACCTTCTTTTCTCCAACAGCCTTTCGATCTCTCTTTGCCTTCTGGACTTGGAATGAGCTGGTACCTTCAGTACCTTACGGCGCTCGCTTTTCACCCCAAATCTCTTTGCCCCATAGCTGTAGATGACTTCTCCAATCTTGTCCAGCTTCTTCTCTACACCACCTTTCAGCCCCTCCAGGAGAAGGACTATGTCTATATTGATGGTTCCCCACTAATTTTTCTGACAAGATTTTGGCCACAAGATTCAACCCTTTTTTTCCTAACTTGATGGATCTTGAGACCCTTCTCTGATGGTATCTTTTTCCAGATACATATGCAGCTTTGTAGCTTTTTTCCTACCACAGCTGTTGTTTACGTTGCAAGGTCCGTTACCATGTGGTCCGCCTATGAGTCATCTTCTACCCCCACTCCAGGGTTTTTTTTCCTTTCAAACTTTTTGTAGCCATATTGGGTGGGATCGAGTCACTATCTAGTGACCAGCTCCTGCCAACATGCCAACGAAACTTGGCAAGCATTTTGACACACCTTATTTTGTGAAGTTTTGACCATGTCAGCCAGAGATAGCTGTTAACACTGATTACAATACCTCACTTTAGCTTTTTCATTTTTAACCAGGTGGCGCTATACATGGAATGGGTGATCATGGGATAGGTTTACATGGCCCCTGAAGACAAGCATATAAAAATGTGGTACCCCTAGGCCCTATGGTTCTTTAGATATTGCAGAAAAATGTCCAGCCACCTGCTGGCCAGTTGGTATAAAATGTCGTAAATCAATTTGCTGTATGGCCTCCCATGAGCGGAATATCACAAAACTTGGCATGCAATTGGAAGGTGTTATAATGATCTGTTACCTCCAATTTTGTTTGACCTTTTTACAGACATTGACAGTTTATTTTAGCTAAAGATGACTATGGTAATTGATTTAATATAACATTTTATCTTAAATTAGAGGAACATATCCTAATTGAATTCCTTGTGTCAAACAAAGTAGAAAAATAACATTATACAGCAAGACTAAAGGAAAGACTAGACAAGACTAAAGGAAACCTAGATACAGTCTTTTCTTTTTCCGTTGGGGGCCATTTTGGATTGTATGAATACCAGCCACTAGGAGGTCACCCCAACTTGTATCCATTGATTTTTGAAAACCTTATACCTGTATGTAACACCCTGCCAAAAATCAAAAACTTGTCCAGAAGTGCACGATCTTCCTGACTTTGGACGAATTCCCTCCTAACTAGTTAAACACTTACAGAATATGAGAGATACATGCCCAAAAAACATGATAACTCCAAAAAGACGATTTATTGGTAAAAGACCACACATCATTCAAAACCACTGTGGTGCCCTTGTGAAAATAGAACTACTACTATGCGCTAACGTAGGTGCTTCTCGTTTGTTCTAACTGTCTTTGGTGCTAAAAAACTGTTTATGGGTGATTACACAAATGTCTGAAGACGTAATTCTCTGACATCTCCACCTTGCACGGAATTCTTGTAATTTTCCGTCTTGGCCTTTGGGTAAATATAACAGAGAGGTGCAACCGTAGAGATACATGTGTGTCTTTGTGGTTATCAGAGTTTGTGTAAACGGGGTCTTTGTCTGTTTTGGCACAATTAAACGGTTTACTTACTGCAGTGTTAGGAGAAGGATAAATAGTCCATCATTTTTAAGTTGATTGGTCTTTGTTTTAAGATGCCTTGATGGAGTTTTGTACTGGTTGGGGTCTTACGGCCGATTCACACACAAACCTGTGCGTAAGCGATGTGGGCACGGTTTTTGTCCGTTTTCATTTAGAATACATGTTAACAGGTTAGGTCATTCAGACTGCACGCGTGTTCTGCACAGCTCCTGTGCGGTTTCTGAGCGGTGAACTGCGCAGCTCCAGCACTGCTTTTTTGAAATAGAAACGAGTTCTATTTTTCCAAGCGTTTTCAGCGCGGTAAGCGGGACTTGCGCTGTGTCCATAGATTTTCAATGCAGAGCTCAGGCAGCCGTTTGCGCAGTACAGCGCAGAGACATTTCTTGTGTGAATGCACAAGCCCACAGGCACCGCTCACGGACCGCCCCGCTCCCGCACCGCAAACGCGCAGTTTGTGTGTAATTCGGGCCTTAGTTTACACCAGAGCGGTTTCCAAAGTATCTGCATGTACACAGACCGCATAAATACACTTCTAAGCATTTTTAATGAAACTACAAACATATAGGTGGCAGTATAAGGAGAAGTATAAAGCCATATTAGCATATCAGAATCACAAAAAACAAATGGCACGCACGCAAATAAATGTCACACAGGAGACATAGATTTCCTCTAACTGCAAACCTGTTGAGAGGTTGGTTCCAGTTGACAGACAGGGAAGTGGAGCTGCTCTTAGCTATAGCATTACCCTCCAGTCAGACTAGCTACAAATCCAAGCGACTCAGGTCGCTGAGGAGGCGTGACTCAGGGCTGTCATTCGTTGGTAGCATGTTGCTAACTTAGGTACTTGGTAGAAAATCGTACATCAACACACAGGTATTTTTTTGTGTATAAAACCAATGTTTTCCGATGTCGTTAGTAACACTGATACCTCGATTTCAAAAATATGAAGTCATGAATCCCTAACTTTTTAGTTTGTGGCCAAGTTTGAGATCGTTGTCGTTAGCGCCGCCATATTGAAAGCGGGAGAAAGTTTCGTTCAGAGTACCTCGGCTTCACTCGCATTGGCTGTCGCCGAGTCGCATCGCTCTTCATTTGCATATAATAGCCTTGAAGTCTATTCTGGGCCCGCCCACCGGGCGATTTATCGCTGGTCGCTTGCTCTCATTGACAATCAATAGAAACCGGTCGCGTAGCCCGAGTCGCTCGTCGCTAGTCTGACTGGGGGGTTAGTGTGACGGGTGGGAGTGGGAGATGTATTCAATGTAACTAGTGACTACTTAGAATTGACGTTGCGTTGGTCACCTGACATTCAATCGGCTCACGTCAGGAGGAAACGCAGGTAGATTAGTCTAGCTGGTAACGCAGGCTCACTCTCTGTTTGTAACTGAGCAGTGCAGTAGTGGTGGGAGCGCTGTTGGCGTGCCGGGTTTGCCGGCGGTGATACATAGAACATGTAAGCGAAATGTTCTTGTACATCGCGAATGTTATGTTAAGCGCTATAGAACACACTGCTTACTCGCGTTAATCTACCTCAGTACTCAAGCCCCAGCTGAAGTTTGGCTGTTTTCCTGGCCGTGTTAGTAGGTACAAACAACACGCCAGTGAAGTTCCCTGACTCACGCGACATGAGTCCATTACATAGTCTACTGGTATGCGGGTTGGGGATCCTGAGAAGGTAACTGTTGTCTTAATAAAATATAATAATTTGTATGAATGTTTGCTAGTGAGAATGTCATAATAATAAATATGCAATTGTTTTTATAGTTAATTGTGTCAAAGCCTATTGTGACTGTGACTTGGTTGTAGTGATTGTAGTGGTATTCTAACTTAAGGGACTTAGTATACTTGTCTGAGTGTGGTGCATAGTTACTGTAGTTATTGTGCCTACTGACGTAGTACATTTGTTGCCCCTGTGTGGTGTCATGTTTAAGTTGAATTTTGTAGCCTAGCAGTGTGATCTCTCGGGCCCGGTAGTCTCTTCCCCCTCAGGCTGACTCATCCTGTATCCACCTACCCTCACCTCTTATATTGTGTGCCCTTATTTGGGGGTGGTGTGGTTTTGTTTTCTTTGATTTTCCTTTTATTTCTGTTTATTTAGATTAATTGTTTGCTGTGCCTAATTCAAGTAACAGTGTGGCTTGTACTGTCTATGAGCTCTGCTCATTGCTTCACTTAACCAAAGAAAAATATATCAATCATTAAAAGAACTCTATTTTTTATACACAACCTTGTTATCCATTCATTCAGTTGAATAACCTTAGTGGGGAATTTATTCTGATCTAAGAACAACACCAGGTTGTTCAGGTTACATTAGAATACAAAACCAGTTAAAATACAGGAAAATATGGATTGGGAGTCATGCCAAATAAAATATGCTGACTTATTGGCCATGTTCTTGGGCCAATATCCAACACACACATCTGAGGATTTTCCTCACAAACAGGAAGACATAACACACACTATCATTAGCAGGAAAATCAAGGCAGTGAGAGGCAAATACCGTTCTATATATACAGTCTATGGCAAATACAGAAAAGTGGACACGGGAGAGTAGTTCTACTGTTCTCCGATCAGTGCAATCCGATGTGGGGTGGTAGTCCTACTGTTCTGCAATCAGTGCGAACAGTTGTGGGGTGGTAGTTATACTGTTCTTCGACCAGTGCAATCCAATGTAAAGTAATGTTAGATGAAAACAGCAAGACCCAGGCCACAGAGAAGGTCAGGAGAGACCTACTTCAAGTATGTATACATGTATTGTTTATACATTTGGACCTGACGTTAAGTTGTTTGTAGACTGAACTGTTTGCTTGCTTAGAACAAAAACTGTTATCATACTGTTCAATAGGCTGGCTAACTGATATACTGATAACAACGTTAACATTGAATTTTGCTGCAATAACGTGGTTGAAATATTGGCCTACAACAAAAAGTTATGATGAAAGCATCACACATAAGCAAACGAATTAGACAACACTCTAGAAGCATTTTAAAAATGTGCATTTAATCATTGTTTGCTCATTGTTAATATTCATATGATAAGAAGAAAGCTGCCACAATAGAAATGTGGGACATATTGGCCAACATATCTGCCGTGAATTCGTTGAAAAAGATGACAAAAAATTATATTTTTTCGTAGTTCTTGGTCTGTGGCTGGTGCAACAGATATATTCAATGTTTCATTCACTAATAGAGACTGCCCTGGCAGTCATCCACTACTCACATAACCACAGTTACATTCGTAACTAGCGTTTTGCTTCCTTGTTAGCGTCAGGCAATTACACTTGTTTTCTTTACACAAACTATTTTATTACATGCGTGTTTGAAATTCACACCGCGAGTGAGTTTGTTGAAAAACGAGCATGTGCTTGCATGCAGGACTATTTACAACCAGCTTGACCTAGTCATTGCAACTCATCTTGACGTTCATGAAACGTTTTTAACTTTTTACCTAGAAATGTCTAGGTCAAGCCCTGTCTTCGTTACTTATCTTGGATCTCCTTACTCTGGTTTTGTGAAATACTCCCCAGAAAGGGGGTGTGCAGGGTGAAAACTGTTAGAACAGAGACAACATTCTGTAAGTGAAAATGTCTAATATTTTTTAGTAGAAAATCAGCAAAAAAATGTGTACTGGTATGCTTCCTATAACTTTACGCTGGTGTCTTTACACCAAACAGTACAAATACAATCAATGAAATACTTGAGAGAGAAAAAACATATTTGCAGAAGTGTAAGTGTTTGTAATTGTGTTGTATAGGATCTGTGGAAGACTTGATGGGCTTTTTATCATGGGGCAGGTATTTGTGGACCCAGCAGCATAAAGGGAGGACATTTTGAAAATACCCATCCCTCTATACCAGGGGTACTCAACTGGCGGACCCAAACACAATGTCATCCGGACCGAGACCAAAGCTGTCTTAAATAAAGATTATTATTAGAGTGCATTGAAAATGCACTCTACTGTTCTTCGTTTTCTTCTTATTAGAGTGCATGAAAATGCACTCTACTGTTCTTACTTTTCTTCTTATTATAGGTTATTAGAGTGCATTGAAAATGCACTCTACTGTTCTTACTTTTCTTCTTATTATAGGTTATTAGAGTGCATTGAAAATGCACTCTACTGTTCTTCGATGTCTTCTTATTATTATTATTATTATTAGAGTGCATTGAAAATGCACTCTACTGTTCTTCGATGTCTTCTTATTATTATTATTATTATTATTATTCTTTAACGCAACTTATTCAGCTCTAACCGCTCAACGTAGAAACTTCATTCAAACTGCGTTGCGAAGCTCTTACTGTTTACTTGTTTGCTTTGTAACTTTCAACTTTGTAACTTTTATACTTTTAAAACTATGACTATTTTAAACTTTTAAAACTTTCCCCATTGACTTAACATAGACCATATTCACACGGCGGCCATTGTTCTCTGACGTCATGCTCAGGGTGGGAAACTCAACATTCTAAGGGTATTGCCTGTAGCAGGTTAGGCTACAGCAAATCCTGTGTGCTATTCATACAAATAAGGAAACAGAAAAATAATGTAATTGCATTGCTTCTTGACTAATCAACAGTCCAGAAGATTGTTTAAGTTCCAGAAATGTCTATTTGGCCTCATCAAATTAATTTCTTAATGCTGAGAAACATTTGCTGTGCAGCAGAGCAAAAGTCGGGGAAAAGGCTTATTTTAGCCTCATCAATATGTTCATTCTTTATTTTGTACAATCTCAAGCGGGAAAAAGGCTAGATTTTTCATTATTAGGCTATAGGCCTAGTCTACTTTTTGTAGGCTGTTGCTGTAGGGTCACTGCTTAAACTGTGAGGTCCCGGAGTGCAGATGGAGTGTGGAGCAACTTAACGTTAAAACGGAGGTAGCCTAAACGGAGAAACATTGAAAAAAACTTCAAGTAGCCTAGTTTCTTTTACGAAAAAGAAGTTCTCAGAACGTAACAACATAAAAAGCCCTCCTGCATGGGTGTAAAATAAGCCTTAAAAATTGTCTACACTTGATGCAAAAATCGTTCTTCACAAGCAACAATTAACCATTGGCCAAATGGCTATCCATGCGCGTGGATCCCATCACCGGTGGTGCGAATCCCTTGCTTATCAATTCGGAAGGTTGGTTTTACTCTGAAGCCTTACGTGACGCCTGAAAACTTAATGAACCTGACGTGTTTCTTCATTCTGTTGATTCCATAACTTTCGAGTCCTTCTACTAAAGCTTAATTTCGTGTTTTTGAGCCATTTGAAACAGTGTTGGTTGACGCATTCGAAATGGTGTTGGCTGTGCCGGTCACCCATGCAGTTTTAATTGAAATGGAGACAATAGCCTAATGGAAATTATGAATCAAAGATCAATGCATGCGCCGCTCTGTCGGTTACAGACTTGGTGAGTGAGAGTAGGCTTACTCGACGTAGCCTATGCTCTATAAGTTTATAAACTTATTTGCGCATTTTAAATAGCAGAAGTAGGGTGAACACATGCCGGCTTTTCCATGCCCTGTCCTGACGCGTGCTTGTCCTTTTTGAAAATCATTTAGGATTTCAGGCGCACGCATCTGACAGGTAGCCGACCACACGCGCTAAATTGGCTGATATATTAAAATAATTAATAATGTTTATGCCTACACGTTGTCTCTCACACATCGTTTAGCACGACAACACTTCTCTGTGCCACTCCTCCCAAGCCCAAACGCACGCAAGTCAGAATACATTGCGCGAAATTAATCTAATGCTGTTAACTTTATGATGGATGTAGCCTATTAACAAACTTTAAATTATTTTCGTAAATAATCCTGTGGTCAGCTTTCTCCAGCTTTGGGATGATGAAAATAGAAATGTATTTGCCTAGCAATAATTTTAAAGTTGATCAAGGAATGCACAGATAAGCTAGGCCTACAGGGACATGAGACGTAGGCACGGTCACAAAACAATCATGACAGCTGATAGTGAGAAAGGATCAGTTTTTAACCTAAGATGGGATATAAAATTAACCATCAAACTGTGGTAGGCTACATCGGTGTTAAATATGGGCATGTGAGTGCATCTAGGCTAATGACATTTACCTTAGTTTAGGCAACTGAGGCGCAAGATCCCGTGCCATTTTTTTTTTAATTATTATTTTTTATATATTTTTAAATATTCATTTGAATTTTCATAATAGGCTACAATGTCTTCTCAGTTGTTGATTAACTATGAAATTACAATTTGGCTGATTCTTTATGTTTACAAGCTATAGTTTCTTAGGATTTCCTACTAGACTATGCATTTAGAATGTTGAGCTTCCCACCCTGAGCATGACGTCAGAGAACAATGGCTGCCGTGTGAATATGGTCTATTGAGCTGTTTAGAGTGAGGCTAGAGTGGGTGATGTCATAGTGGGGCCTTAGCCAATCATCTTGGGGATATGCAAATTTTCACCCGGTGATAACCAATCAGTGGTGACCTGCTTCAACCCATACAGTCTATGGCTTCAACTGTCATTTTTTAAACTATAGGGCATTTAAACTGCTCAACTATTCACCTGTCAATCAATTCAACTGTGAAGTGTCATCAACTATAACTCCTATCAACTGTTTCCTCTGGCCACAACTATTTCAAAATAAAAGTCCTCGATGGCGTTATGGCTAGTTAACATGCTAGTTAGCTTAGTTAGAATGCTAATTAGCATTTTTGTTTTTTGATGCTATTCAACTCAGCTAAGTCTTGTGATCATCATGCTAGCATTATTAGCATGTTAGCTTAGTTAGCATGCTAATTAGCATTATCTTTTTTTGGTGCTATTCAACTCAGTTAAGTGTTGTGGTCATCATGCTTAGTACTATTAAGCATGCTAGCTAGCATGGCTAACATGCTAATTAGCATTTTTACTTTTTGATGCTATTCAACTCGGTTAAGTCTTGTGGTCATCATGCTAGCACTATTAGCATGCTAGCTAGCATGGCTAACATGCTAATTAGCATTTTTAGTTTTTGATGCTATTCAACTCAGCTATGTCTTCTGATTATCATGCTAGCACTATTAGCATGCTAGCTAGCATGGCTAACATGCTAATTAGCATTTTTAGTTTTTGATGCTATTCAACTCAGCTATGTCTTCTGATTATCATGCTAGCACTATTAGCATGCTAGCTAACATTGCTAACATGTTAATTAGCATTTTTGTTTTTTGATGCTATTCAACTCAGCTATGTCTTCTGATTATCATGCTAGCATTATTAGCATTCTAGCTAACATGGTTAGCATGCTTATCAACATTTTTGTTTTTTGATGCTATTCAACTAAGCTAACTCTTGTTATCATGCTAGTCAACTTAACTGTCATGTGGGTCAAACTTCTCTTCCAATTAACTGTTCAACCATTCCAACTGTCAGTTATCCAATTATGCCTCCAGTCATCTAAAAAATCCACTAAAAACAGCAACTGCACTTTCAATGCACTCGTAATTTCTCTGAAATTACATTCTCTAGTTATAGGTTATTATTAGAGTGCATTGAAAATGCACTCTATTGTTCTTCGATTTCTTCTTATTATTATTATTATTATTATTATTATTATTATTCTTCAACTATGTAATTCAGCTCTAACGACTCAACTTAGAAACTTCATTCAAACTACATTTCATAGGTCATATTCTGAAGTTTATTGCAATGTCTTTTTTATTTTGTAACTTTTATACTTTTTCAACTATGACTATTTAAATATTTTTTAATTTCCCATAGACTTAACATTAGCAACCTAGCAACTGTATAGCAACTACTTCAAATATCCTAGCAACTGCCTAGCAACC
>JAODXP020007404.1:0-78130 GCA_027497455.2 Sardinella longiceps | reverse complement strand
GCACATTTGACAAATCTTACTTGCTTAAAAAACTTGTTTTATTTTGAAATAAGCTTGAAATAAGACTTTTTCAAGATATTTTGTCTATACAAGATTTCCAAGATGGGTTGTCTTAAAACAAGCCTTTCTAGCTAAATATATTTCTGCTTTTTGGGCGATTATGCCTTATATAATAAGAGTGGCTTCTTGAAAATAGACGAAAAAGCTTATCAAGAATTTTATTTTTTGCAGTGTAGCCGTGGGGTCAGCTCTATGCTCCCACATCCCTATGTTCCCACAACCCTATGTTCCCACATTTCTTAGGAAATTTGGGAAATTGGGCCCTATGTTCCCACAGCCCCATGCTCTCACATTATAAAGATTATTTTTAATTTGGCCCCATTTTCCCACAGCAATATGTTCCGATAAGGGCATGTTCACACCAACACAGGTAATATTTATCCAGTTAGCCCTTCCGTTCACATTAGAATGGAAGATTCTGAAAATGAAAATAATTCTCAAAAATGATTGCTGTGGTCGATTTCAAAAATGATCGCTGAGGTGAATTAATATAAAATTGTTGTGGAATGTGGATGCAAAACTCAAATATAAATCTAGGCAGCACAACATAAAAGAACCCTACCCTTACCCTAAACCTAACCCCACTACCTGGAAGGCACCAGTGAGGGCAAATAATACCAAAGATTGAATCTTGCTTGAACTTACGTGGGCGATGGTGGCACAGTTGGTAGAGGTGCTGTTCGGCAACCGGAGGGTTGCAGGTTCAAGCCCCACTCCGCCTGACCCCATCGAGGTTGTTGTGTCCTTTTTCCCCTGTTTCCCTGTCTCAAGCAGGCCCCGGTCCTAACACGGCAATAATTCAATTGCGATCGCCAGCTGCGTGCGATTCCCGGCCTGACCTGTGGGCGCGCATAAAAGCGGCCTGGACCTGCGCGTCTGGAGTGCGCTCTCTACCAACATGCGAACTGCTGAGCTTAAATGAATTGACTGCTAAAACCTTGAATACTTTTTAAACCAACCATTTTTTCTACATAATTTTTGTATATAGTTCAATAAATCTTTTGAAGAGTATTTTCGTTGTCCGCAAGTGAAATTCCACTACATTTTTGGTGCCGAAACCCGGGAGAGGAGGAAGGAAGGAGACGAGAAAAGACAAAGAGACGGAGAAGATCCGATGATTGACAGAAGTCTCCCAACCTGACGAGGAAGTGGATTACCTGAGTGACGACAGGTGAGGACACGAAGAGAACAATGGAGAAAGTTGCAAGGTGGCGGAAAATACGAGGCACGGTCAGAACAGCGGTAACCAAGCTCACCACGGAGATCCATGAGGAACTTCGCAAAGCGGAGCCTGATGAGACGGTTTTGGAGGAATTAAATGACCAGTTAACTCATTGACTGCCAGCCGTTTTCAGAATAGAGAGTTCCATACTGCCAGAGGTTTTGGGGAATTTTGACTGTTTTTTAAAGAGCCACAGAATATTATCTGTTACGACTACATAAACAATGAAACTACCACAAGAAAGAGCAGACTCTCTTCTTTCACCAGAAAAAAAAAGTTCGTTTCTACCCCTTTCCATTGCTTAGAAATCAGCAGGCGAACATAAGCTACTTTCTCCAAACACACCCGTTGTTTATCAAAAAAGGGAGAAAATTAGCGTTTTGTTTGACAACGTTAGTGTCTTGGATGCGCGTTTTTTTCGGTCTATTAGCACGTCAAACATCGGGAAAATGTCTTCCTGTGATAAGACCACAAAAACAACAGTAACAGGGGGCTTTTGGTAATAAAATAGACATTGTTGTAACAAGGTAAATATATGCTATTTACAGGCTGTGACAGCGAAAACTCAGTGATCAACAACTGGCTCGCAAATTCTTACCTGACCCGGAACTGTGAGCTAGCTGGGCACTGAAACAAGTCACAACTGCTATTTCCGTTTGCCCAAGGTTGATCTCCTTCATCTCCCACGATCGGAACACTACTCGAACTACTATGGCAGTGACACATACTCTGATCGAGTGTGAACTGCCTAAATTTCTCCGATTTACGTCTGCACTTTGCTAGCGGCATATTTAGCCATGTCATTAGCTTTCTCTACTTCTCCCTTGGCCATACCTATGAATCTATGCTCATCTCACATCCAAAGTGACACACTGCCACCCTCAGGATCAATTTGGAACAACAATTTTCGACGGAGAATTCTGATATTTACAGACAAGGTTCCCTAGGTCTTTCTGCAGCCCTCCCCATTAAAAACGCAGTTGACGTCTAAAGACGTCATTGGCAGTGAACGGCAGTATTTCAGTTGACGTCTAAAGACGTCATTGGCAGTCAATGAGTTAAGTAGCCGAGAAAAATCATTGATTGACCTGGATCACGAACTTGAAGCAGTTACGCCGATGGATGAACTGGATGAAGAGGTAAACGGAGCCATGCATAATATTGATGAAATAAAGAGCGCGTATGCACGCACAAGACGACATTTGGAAAAGATGAAAGAAAAAGAAGACGCAGATTCAGTGTCAGAAGCCCCGGTTCAAATTCACAGAATATCGACCATGAAGTTGCCCAAACTCTCACTTGATAACTTTTCCGGAGATATAAGTAAGTGGCAAAAATTTTGGAGTCAATTCTCAAATGCAATACATAAGAATCCTCATTTGACGAAAACTGATAAATTCAATTATCTCAAGTCATATCTCACGGCAAACGCAGCTCACGGCAAACGCACGGCAAAGTAGTAGCAGGCCTGTCTTTGTCAGAAGAAAATTATGATAATGCAATAGAAATGCTCACCAAACGATTTGGCCGAAAGGATTTGATTATAAATGCTCACATGAATAAATTGCTAAATCTAGCACCAGTGAAAAGAGCGACAGATGTTGCAGCGCTGCGCAACCTGTATGATGAATGTGAAGTGCAAGTGCGTAGTTTAAAGGCCATAGGAGTAGTTTCTGATGCATACGGCAGTTTACTTTGTCCTATTCTCATGAAATTAATGCTTGAAGAAATTACATTGGAATTCACACGCCAATTAGAAGAGGATGAAGTTTTGAGTGTGACAAAGTTAATGGATTTCCTGCAAAAAGAAGTTGAGAGCAGAGAAAGAACAGTGAATTTATCCCAGCGACAATCAAGTTCCACATCAGAGATTTTGTTTAGAGATCGAGAAAAGTGAAATTGAGCGAAGAAAAGCTCACATTCCAACTTCAGCATCCTTTTGTGTTGGTGCTCGAGAAGAGTCACATTGTTTGTTCTGTAATGAAACAACGCATAAGTCTCGAGAATGCAGTTATCAGACAGTCGAGGCCAGGAGAGAAAAGCTGCGAAGACATGGCAGATGTTATGTGTGCTTAGGTGGTAGGCATATTGCACGCAACTGTAGGGCTCAAGGCATATCATGTGAAAGTTGCGGCCGAAGACATTATAAAACTGTATGCCCACAATCAGTGCCACACAAAGACAACGAGCCCACTCAGAATGCAGACACATCAGACACACTAGTCAATTTCTCCTGTGCAATCCACACATAGTAATGCAATCACATATCTGCAAACTGCAATAGCCTGGATCGAGACTCCGATGCACAATCAAATTGTGAGATGTTTATTGGACGGTTGAAGTCAGCGAAGTTTCATTAAAGAAAGTCTATCTAAATCACTCAATTTGCCTGTTATAGGAGAAGAAACGCTGAATATTCACACTTTTGGGTCAACCACTCCAAAGCGCATAAAATGCTGAAAGGTGCGAGTGCGCCTGAGAAATCTGAAAAATGAAATGAGTGTAAATCTTGATTTGTTGGAAACCCCTAATGTCTGTACTTCTAAGTTACAAATTGCAGATCAAGAAATAAGAAAAGCTCTGGAGGCTAAAGGACGACAAGCCGCAGATGTTCCGATCCGAGGAATGGACACAGAAGAGCTCGGAATCCTGATCGGTGGAGATTACTACTGGCAGATCGTGACTGGACAAATGGAGCGCATGAGTGAGTCACTGGTGGCAATAGAGAGCAAGTTCGGATGGCTGTTACAAGGGACAGCGACGGTGCTGAATGTCACAGCGGAACCGATTGACATAGAAGTGATGCACGTCAGTGTGGCAGAAGACGTCTCGCTATCCAATCAACTGCGATGTTTTTGGGAGATGGAATCGATCGGTATTCATTCAGAAAAAGTCGTTTGTCATGGAAGATGAGGCCATGAAGAAGTTCGAGAAGACGGTGAACTTCAAGGACAGCAGGTATGAAGTAGGCTTGCCATGAAAAGATAATCATGTTGAATTGGCATCTAATTTGGATGTTGCTAAACGCAGATTTAAAAGTCTGACAAAGAAATTTAGCAGAGATCAGTCACTTTACGAGCGTTATGACGCAGTGATTCAAGATTATTTGAGTGAAGGAATTATTGAAGAAGTGACGAATGAGAAGCCACAAGGCCCAGTGTACTATATGCCGCATCATGCAGTAGTGAAAGAGGAGAGAGCTACAACTAAACTCCGAGTAGTGTTTGATGCATCCTCTCATGAGTCAAATAGCCCATCACTAAATCGGTGCCTTTTCTCAGGCCGAAATCTGAACCCAGAACTGTTAAGCATCCTGCTAAAGTTCCGAGAGCACAAAGTTGCGCTTATGGCAGACATCACAAAAGCATTCTTGCAAATCTCATTAAAAGAGGAAGATCGAGATGCATTAAGATTCCTGTGGACAAAAGACAAACCAATTGATAATGATGAAGTCAGTCTCATCACGTTGCGAAAGACGAGAGTTCCATTTGGAGTTGCGTCAAGCCCATTCTTGCTTGCGGCGACGATAAGACATCATCTCAAAAGGTATGAATCCATCTATCCTGAAATAACAAAATTAATGAATCAATGTCTTTATGTTGACGATCTGATCACAGGAACAACAGATGTAAAATCAGCTGAGAACATAGCGATGACGGCGAAGGAGATCCTTTCCATGGTGATGTGCAAATGGAAAACGAATTCTACAGAACTACAAGAGAAATGGCTGCACACAGAGGTGGTTAAAACTACAGAAATAAAAAGTCAGTCTACTTTAAAAGTTTTAGGAATTGCATGGAGGACTGACACAGATGATTTCGTTTTTGAAGTAAGCGATCTCATAAAGTTTCTGCAAAACAAGGTAAACAGCAAGCGCGGAGTATTGCAATCTGCTGCCAGACTGTTCGATCCTATTGGATTCTTATTCCCATTCACAATTAGAATGAAATGCCTATTCCAAGAGCTATGGCAAAGGAATCGATTGGGATGAAGAATTGCCCTCAGATCTGTGCGAAAAATGGGAACGGTGGTGCACCGCAATCCCGACTTTACAGCAGCTGACCATACAGCGCCACTATGATGCAGAATCGACTGAAGGTGAGACTCTTGATGAGCGCAAAGAAATTCATGTATTCTGTGATGCAAGTCAAACTGCATATTGTGCAGCAGCATATATGAGAATTGTGAAATCAGATGGCAATTGCAAATGTAGTTTAATTACTGCTAAAACCAGAGTTGCTCCATTAAAACCAATGACGCTGCCGAGACTAGAGCTATTAGGTGCAGTGATTGGAGCTAGACTCGGAAATTATGCGTTGACTCATTTGAATCTAGACAAGAGTCAATTAAAACTCTGGACAGATTCCATGATCACATTTCATTGGATTAAAAGCAATGCCAAACAATGGAAACCATTCGTGTCTAATCGAGTGTCAGAAATGCAAAGCTTAACTTTGCCAGAGAACTGGAAACATTGTCGTGGACAAGAAAATCCAGCCGACCTTGGAACGAGGGGATTGTCGGTGCATTCCTTGATTGAAGCCGGACTATGGTGGAACGGACCATCATGGATGAGCCAGACCGACGCATGTGAGTTTAAAAACCCAAATGATGATGAATTGGAGATTGCTGAAAGCATCGCGCAATATCAATTCAATTCAATTCAATTCAATTTTATTTGTAGAGCGCTCAAATACAGTCAAATACATCGTCTCGCGGCACTTTACAGACAGTACGGGAAGCATCCATGAGAATCAGGGGCAAGGAAAAACTCCCTCGCTTTGTAAATAATTTGTTTTGTAGGAAGAAACCTTGGGCAGATCCACGCCTCATGGACTCGGCCTACCTGCCTGGGGCCTAATAAAGTATCCGTAAAGTCTGATGCATAGATTGACCATGGTTAACACAAAACAGTATGAGTACTGAATGTAGTCAGAGATGATATACATATAGTTTGTGTGACAGTCAGGGCCAAGGGATGGAGTCAGTAGTTTGAGTGTGGGATTAGTCAGTAGTTGGAGTGGAATTAGAGTTAATTGGGTGTTGGTCGCCATCTAGGTAGTGGTCATCAGGGGGTCATCAGGACAGTTCCATCACGGGCCTCAGAGAAAAGGGGAAGATGGTCCTGGTGTGTGGCTCCGGAGAGGTTGGTCAGCATCCGTAGTGTGGTAGGGTTGGTGGCAGGAAGGTACGGGAGGTTCATCACTCAGCCAGTGCGTCGGGGCAGAGGAGGTAAGAGAAACACAAAGAAACAGACTTCAACAGACTATCAACTTGCTGCAGAGGAGGTAACACAAAATTCTCCTAACGAACCCATTCTTAATTTGATTGAATACAGTGATTTGCAAAAGGTTTTAAGAATAACGGCATGGGTTAAAAGATTCATTCATAACGCGCGAAGCGCAGAAAAGATGACCGGAGAATTAAATGCAGATGAACTGAGAAATGCAAAAAGATATTGGATATTGAATGTTCAGAAAGAAAGCTTCCCAACAGAAATTGAAAATCTGCATGCTAAAAAGGAACTTCATAGAAACTCAAAGTTATTAAATCTCAATCCTTTTATTGACGAACATGGTGTGTTACGTGTCGGAGGACGCTTACAAAAGAGTGCTTTACCACATGAAATTAAACATCCTTGGATTCTCCCAACGAATCACAGGTTTTCAGAGATGCTTGTGCGCACAGCGCATGAAGAGGTTCTGCATTCGGGAGTAAGAGACGTTGATACAGGTACGAGAATCAAGTTGGATCCTGCGAGGACTGCAGCTGTCCAAAAAGGTGGTGCTGAAATGTTTGATGTGCCGCAAGTCCAAAGTGAAGTCCAGCCAGCAGATGGAAGCGCCGCTACCACGAGAGCGAATCACGGAGGCCCAACCATTTGAGGTAGCGGGTGTAGACTTTGCGGGTCCACTAATGGTTAAACCAAATCACCAAAAGGTTTACATAGAATTATTCACATGTGCTGTAACAAGAGCTGTGCATTTGGAATTAGTTTCAGACATGACTACAGAAGCTTTTATAATGGCATTTAACCCTCTAGGCGCCACAGTCGAGTTTACTCGACAAGCAGCGGTACTGAATAAAACGGCCGATTTTGACAAATAGGGTGTCATATACCATTTAATCTCCACACCACTAGTTGGCAGACATGTCATACGTCATCACTGACTCGAAAAACGTCATGGTCCAATGCAAAAATATTCGAGGAAGACCACGTTGAATCAATGCAAACAATACCGGAGCTAAACGAGCGTGTGAGCCATTTTATCAGAGCGGTATTGTCAGCATCAGCGAGTATCTACATTGCATTATCGTGTTCTGACATCAGGAAAGTCTAACTGCAATGAAGTGTTTAGCTTTATATTCCATGAGCCTGATTCTGAAGGGGGATATCTGCCTTCAGAAGATGACGTTGATTAGTTTAGCGATCCCGCTTCAGATGCGTCCCTGCCTTGTTATGATGCAGCTGGACGAAGTTGCACAAACTAAGCACAAACTTCGAATCCCTTGGCCAATGTCAGTGATGGAAACAATATTTCACGTTGTCAGAGTATTCATCTTGAAGTTAGGAGGTGTGTTAGTTGTGTGGGAAATCGGGGAATTTATGTGGGAGTGCAGTGTTTTTATCGCGCTAGCCAGCTAGCTTATTGCCTTCTGACCGTGCTTCTCCACAATCCGGCAGTAACGTGGTGGAGGCTGGAGCCTTTTTTGTAATGCCACTGGGGATGTTACGAGGTCATAGTGTTCGTAGGAGAGTTAGGGGACAACATAGAGGCAGGGTGGGAGGTCAGAATGTGTAGCTGTGCAAATTCTCTCCACTCTGCATGCGCGCTAGGCAAACCTGGCCGTGCTGCGCGCAGCAGGGTCAAAGACGGTGTGCCATGGCGTCTTTAGTTCAATATGGGAATGCAGGCTTTGAGTACTTGGCCAATGAGGATCAGTAGCATACCCTTTGATCAGCCAATTGGTTATCTGGGGGAAAGAGAACTCTCCCATGACACTTCTCCCCTAGATTTTCTATCACTCTTTCTCCCTGATGATTTATGGAATTTACTTGTTATTGAGAGAAATCTCTGTGCCCATCAGTTTTTAGTCTCTCATCAACTCCAGGCACACTCAAGATTTTATCAATGGTCTGACAACTGTCTCTACAATAAAAGCCTTCTTTTCTCTGTATTTGGAAAAAAACAAACAAACAAAAAAAGCTCTGTATTTGGGTCTGCAGAGAAGTCAAAATGGATTATTGGGTTGAATATTGGCCAATATGAGCACCTGGATTTAGGAAGGTGATGTCCAGGGATAGATTTGAGATTATTATATATTATATGTGCCCCATACATGGATTCAGAGAGTTTACTGTATGTAGCAAATGGAAAATCTCTACAGCAAAAGGCCAGCCAACCGCTACATTTATTCGGTTTGTTTCTGTCATTTATTAGTAATAATTTACACTGTTTGTTTACTACTTACAATTTACATGAGCATTCAGTATTGTGTAATATAGCATATAGAAGGTGAGAGAAATGTATTTGGGGGGGAAAGTGCTGAATTTTGTCATTCAAACATGACTTTTCATGGAAATTATATTATCCAAGATGGCCGCCATGACATATGACGTCATATGACGTCATAATATGCAAATTAGATGGGGGAATTTAATCCCTACATAAACTTTAGGTCATCCTTAACATTTCTCTAATTTACAGAAAGTTTCTATCTCTTATCACTTTTAAGATATGGCCTTTTGAAATTAAGATGTCAAAATCAAACGTTTTGAAAAAAAACCTCTGGCGCCTAAAGGGTTAAAAGGTTTATTGCCAGAAGAGGAATATGTAACACCATTTATTCAGACAATGCCAAGACGTTTAAGAAAGCTGATAAAGATCTGAAATTAATGTGGCAAGTAATCAAAAGCAAAGAATTGCAAAGTCTGTTCGCAGGAAAGCAAATTACCTGGAAATACATCGTGGAACGAGCTGCATGGTGGGGAGGATTTTGGGAACGCCAGGTGAGATCAGTTAAAACCAGTATTCGAAAAATACTAGGTAAAGCTTGTTTAACATTTGAAGAGCTGCAAACAGTCATTACAGAAGTGGAAGCGGTAATCAATTCACGACCACTGACGTATGTATATCCAGACTGTGAAGATTTGTCTCCGCTAACCCCAGCTCACTTTTTGATAGGCAAGGGACTCACCATTTTACCCCTGCAGCCCACTCCAATAGACGTCCGAGGAGCGGACGCACAAACCTTGACGAAACGACTGCAATATCGTCAACGGCTTATGGAGTTCTTTTGGAAGCGCTGGCGGAACGAATATCTTCTACAGCGAAGGTCAGCGCATACAGTGCAGAAAAATGCAAATCCCACTTTATTTAAAGTTGGAGATGTAGTGTTAATTCATGAAGATAAAGTACCGAGACACATGTGGAAATTAGGCAGTGTGCTGGTACAGTTTTGCACTGTATTCTGAAATGTTTACTCCATGTTCTATGGCTGCCACGGTAACCATTAGTTTAATAACAAGTCTAGAATTCTAACCAGTTCAGTTGCAACATTTGTAGCAGTTTCTTATGGTGAATCTTGGCCCTCATAAGCCTGTAAGTTTATTTTACTTGTGTGAATTTGTTATTTGATGTAATGATCTTTTCTTTGTTGTATCTTTGCATGTTTACTATTATCTTAATAGCTATTTCAACAATATGGTTAATCTTAAATGCAAGTGCTGAATTCAGCAACTATCTGCCTATCAGAATGCAATGAGAAATGTACAGTTGTCCTATTCTGCAGCCAATTGTATTGTTTCTGTTTGTTTCAGTTTTACAAAATTTAAGAGTTGTGTGAATAACTTGAAGAAACTGCTGTCATTAAAGAAGATCAAGTTTTCTACATACTCTGTGTTGTTAACTGTCTGTCTAACTGGATAGAAAGCACTACGTCTAAGTGAGGACAGAACAGGCAGAATTGAAGAATTGTTTATTAGAAGAGATGGTAATGTAAGATCATGTCAAGTGAAAACTCAAAATAACGTTTTAAGAAGACCAGTACAGTTATTGTTAGTGCTGTCAAACGATTAAAAAAATTAATCTGATTAATCACAAAATTTCTCAACGATTAATCGTGATTAATCACTTTTAATCGCAACTCATTTCCTCCAGTAAGAATTTGGATGCTAGGGTATATTGGATCCTTATTTTGCCCTGTAAAGGCCCTGATACTGAATAGTTGGCTTTGTTTGTCTCAAATGGGGCAATTCACACCTGTCCCCTACCCCGAAGGATTCCCCAAACATGTTGTTGGACAGTCAGGAGCTAGGCCATAATCTTTGTATAGTTTGACTTGATAACCGTTCCATTTTCTATCTGAAATTTAACATAAAACATGCCATGAAAGTGGAACCATATCCATCAGGATTAATCTGAGTTAATTTTTTTAATCCGAGTTAAATTTTTTGGATTAATCACGTGATTAATCAGTTAATTTTGCCAGCACTAGTTATTGTATAACCTGGAACTATGATTGATGAACGTTGTTCTCCGACCAAGTTCATCGGGCCGGAGTGTGTTGTGTCCTTTTTCCCCTGTTTCCCTGTCTCAAGCAGGCCCCGATCCTAACGCGGCAATAATCCAATTGCAATCGCCAGCTGCGTGTGATTCCCGGCCTGACCTGTGGGCGCGCATAAAAGCGGCCTGGACCTGCGCGTCTGGAGTGCGCTCTCTACCAACATGCCAACTGCTAATCTGCAAATGAATTGACTGCTAAAACCTTGAATAATTTTTAAACCAACCATTTTTTCTACATAATTTTTGTATATAGTTCAATAAATCTTTTGAAGAATATTTTCGTTGTCCGTAAGTGAAATTCCACTACAGAGGTGTCCTTGAGCAAGATACCTAACCCCAAAATTGCTCCCGGTGAGCAGGTTGGTGCCATGTATGGTTGTCTATGCCACCGGTGTGTGAATGGGTGAATGTGAGGGATACATTGTAAAGCGCTTTGAGTGCTCGTAGGAGTAGAAAAGTGCTATATAAATACAGTCCATTTACCATTTACATAGGGGGTCTACCAGGCAGGGGTAGAAAAGTGGGACTATTGTACCTGACTGAAGAAAGAAAGAAAATAAAACTCTTAGAAATGTGAGAATATAGGGCTGTGGGAATATAGGGCTGTGGGAACATAGGGCTGTGGGAACATAGAGTTGTGGGAACATAGAGCAAAATTAATCTTATTTTAGAGGCCTAGCTGTAAAAGTAGTACTTGTGTTTTATGAGCATTAAAACCAAATATACTATACGTAAGCTATACGTCAGCTCAAACCCTGTATATAAGGTAAGGTCTAACAAGGACACTGAAGACTGATCACCTTCAGATGTTTTATCACCATTTAGACAATTAGGTACAACAGGTAGAGTAAGACGTATAGCTGTATAAGGTATTAGGTCTCTCAGCCCCTAATGGTAGGTTAGGGGTATTGTAGTTGCAATTGGAGTGAAGCAAAGAGCTTGAGACTCATAATTAATAAAATAAAGCCGGAATATTGCAGCTACCACTTGGGAAGACGAATTCAAAAGACATAGACAAAATTTTCTTAACAGGGTCAAAAGATGATTAGATTATACAACTTGGTGTAAAAGATTATTTCACTTTTATGATAATAACAGAGATGATATGGAAATAGGTAGTGTGCACTTTACAGCCCTAATACTTTGTAGTTTCCCTAAAACTACCTTAAACTTTTTGATAATTTCAAAGAAAAAACACAGAAATTGCCAGCAGGATTACAAAATGGAGGAGTGAAGTTGGAACAAGCAATGTTGTATTTTACAGCCCCGACACCATGATATGTCTGTGAAATTACCTAATTTCTTTCAACATAATAACAGATAAAATGTTACATTTGACCATCTAATTACTACAATAACTTGGGTGATCTCAAAACAAACCCTGTTATTATGCTAAAGTAACTTTTTGTTCTCCTTCACAATCATTAGAAGGGAAAGCTGTGAATAGGATAGCTGAAGCATGGAGACCAAAAATCCAACAAATCAAAGGCGGGATATCAGGCGCTGGCAAAACCAACAAACGAACAAAGCAAGGTTGATATCCCTAAAATGCCAGAAAATGGTTAAAGAAATACAATGAAGTTGCCCTAATATTACAAAAAAAGCCACAAACAATAGAAAAACTTAAATATAAACAGTTTCCAAGGGAGCTTTAAATAGCTCCCTCATTTGTCTAAAACCCTGTAAGGTTGTTAAAATACAGTTCTTAAAGACAACTAAATTACCCAAAAAGAGGTAATAAAAACGGTTAAAATAGGAACAATTGGCTATCCCAGACTGGTATTTAACACCCTCCAGACCCCTCAGTCTCACACAGGTTCAAGTTTGTAACCAACAGTCTTTGTTTGCTCGATAGAGTCTTAGATTGTGTTTTTTACACCTTTTGTCAGACTTGTTTGGAAAATAGTTCCATTTTCACATGTAAAACATTTTGTGGAACTTTTAAAAACTTGTAGTGTGTGTGTTTTCTTAAAGGATATGTCCAGGAGTTTCCAAACGGATACTTCTCACCCCTCACATGGCTGCAGTCCTTTGTCTTTGGAGGTGGAGGCCATGTTGTGGAAACTTTCCATCGGTTTCTGGTAAAATCCTCAGAAAGAGGAGTCACAAAAGGGTATAATCCAGTGGGAATAGTCTTAAAAAAACTTTAAAAAGACATTTATTCCGGAAGGTTATTAACACTTTGGTTGCCAGGTGTTTTTAACAAGCTTTGGCCCAGAGTGCCAGCAATCCAGGCCACTGTTGCCTATTTTTATAGAGCCACAGCGTATTCTGTGTTATAGCTATGGACACATACTATGGGTCATTTGAAAGGTAAGACTCTGAGCTCTCAGTGGGTGAAAACCGTTTATTTCTACATGCCTCCGTTCCTGAGAAATCCCAAGCTAAACAGTGGGTAATTTCATCAAAATCCTTGTTTTTTTTCTAGAAAAGGAGATATCACAGACATATTCGGCACTCTGACAAGGCCTCTTGCATGCGCGTCGCGGCCTGTCACTCACTCCACTCGGCCCTGCCCGTGGTGGAGATTGAGCTCCCTCTTCCTCAGCACGGTGTTCTGTCACTTTCTGTAAGGATCTTGAGCTAGCATGTGGCCTGCCTTTACTGTGTGGTGATCCTGGTCTACTCTGATTGTCGTGGTCGTCTCGTTTTAGTAAAAATGTGGACTCATCCAGCGTTGTCTGGCGAAAACGCACTGGCAGCGATATCTTTCGCTTAAACTTTTTCATTTCCCTTTAGCATGAGCATGAGATTGATTATGATGGAGTGTTCTCTGTCAAGTTTCGAGGAGTGACACAAGCCGAATCATGCCTGTGGTGAGACTGCCACCTAGTGACGAACCCGCGAAAGGACAACATGACATGACGTGCAATATTTGACACAAATGCTGCAATAGTAATCAAATGCTGCCTTGTGATGTGAAAATGTCCAGACAAAATGTGCAGATCGTGAGTTTTTATGAGTTTCCGATCGTAATTTATTTCAGTTCTATTTATCACAGAGTTCCAAAAATCATATATAACCTGTGTGAGGGTTTCTATTTTCGTAAATTAAAAAAAAGGCAAAAACGTAACATTATGATTTTGGCACTCAACGCATGACAAGTTATAACGGCACATAACGTTTCTGGCATTCAAAGTGTTAACGTTTGCGTCTATGGTTAGACTTCATCAGAATCTCTCCTTCCGGAACACTGAGGCAGGCTTGTGACCTGGCAGAATAAGAAAACTTTCAAACCAAAAAATGGCACAGTTCATTGGTTAATTGGAGGTTCTTTTTCATAGGTTGGAGGTCAGAAGCCTCCTTCTCCAAGCCAGGAGCCATTTGCCTATCAACAAAAGGTAAAAATTATGTATACAGAGGCTTATAATACAAAATAAAGGTATTGGGACAACTTCTAGACAGAAGCTTATATAGGGCAACTTCAATAATGAAATAAACGTGATCAAAATCAATAGAAAATATAGCTGCAAGCAGCAATTAACGGGGTCCAAGCAGAAGTCCCGTGCAGCCCTCTTGGGCTACAAGACAACATACAGTAGACTTATTTACCAAATCCCAGTTTGATGGACCCAGGATGGGAACTTGCTACCAGTTTGGCTGAAGGCACTAAGGCCTCGTTCAGATTGGCATCCCAAATCCGATTTTTTCATATCCAGATTGTATCTAGAATTGATTTCGGGTGGTCTGAACAGCAGAAAACCACATGAATTCCGATTTTTCCGAATCTGTTACGCCCTACATACCCATGTGGTGTCAATTGCGATTCATATCGGATATGCTGCGATCTGAACAGCTTTTCCACATGGGATAAGATTTCACCGTGTCACTTGCGTCATTTGTCACGTGACACAAACATCAACACGTGGAATGCAGATGGACGGAAGTGAGAGATCAATGTTAATTCTCCTTTTAAAAAACAGTGTCGTTTGCTATAACAACGTGTCAGTGCGCGTTATGGATTTGCCGCAAGTTGGAGTTTACCTCGCGTGTGGAAAGCAAGGTTTACCTCGCGTGTGGAAAGCAACGTCAGTGAAAGTTTTCAACCACGCATCAGAAAGGCAACTAACAGCTGTGCTGGACTGCATTGATGCACTGAAATAAAGATGAGTAACTTTATTCTTCCATCTCTGATACTTCCTTGTTACTTGTAGCTGTGTGCTACGGCCCCACTTAACCATCTGAGAGAGAAACAACCAGCATTCTACCCTCCGCGGGTTTGTTTATTATTTCTGGGCATGATGCGTTGGGGTACCATAGTAACCCACGTGGATATGGCAGGTGATTAGCGGACATGGAGATCCGATATGACAAGCAATGTGAACGCGGTCGATAGAGAGATCTGATGTTGATCAGATATGCTAAAAATCAGATTTGGAGTGCAGTCTGAACATAGCCTAATAGAGCTTTAAATTTTGACTTGTTTTCAGTTCTTGGTTCCCTCTAAGTCACATGAGTCAGTCAAGTTAGTTGGGTAAGTTTCTATATGCCAGTCAGTTTAGTCATTTGAATCAGCTGTGTTGCTTGAGTGGCAGTAGATTCGAGTAATGGGTGTATTATGGGGTTACAACTACAAGATATTTTTTGGGCTTTTTGCCTTTAATCAGACAGGATAGTGTAGAGATGACAGGAAATAAGTAGGAGAGAGAGATGGGTGAGATCGGGAAATGACCTCGGGTCGGAATCGAACCCGAGTCCCCGGAGTAATGGTCTGACTCTCTACCCACTCAGCCACGGCGCCCACACAACTACATTTTCTAATGTAGATGGTACATGACATGTTAAGTTCAGCCATCAAGATTATGCCAGCATGATAATTAGAGTTTGATCTGGCATTAAATGGCAGAGGTGGGATTTGAACCCACAATGTTCTACTTTGAGAAGCTACGCATTAACCCACTGAGCTAATGAGATTTGCTCCCACTACTATTTTCAGTTACCTAGTTAAACTAGTGAGGAACCTAACAGTTCAAGATGAATGAGAAGAATGAGTTTAGTGTTCAGTGAGTGCTGATTGCCAATGAATTCCACAAGTGCCAGTGATCATGAAGTTGACTGAAAAGCCAGTTGAATGGTCTGAGTTGTCACTTTCAAGGTGCATGTTCAAGACAAGGTGAATTCAATAATCAGGATAGAAACACAGAATATCTTTATTGTTTGGTAACTGTGCTGTTTGATTTAAATTGTGTTTGATATTGCCATAAAGTAGTGTGTGTTATTTGCAAATGATGTGTGTGAGTTTTGACATCAGAATTAGCATTTTCATCAACCTTTTTATGTCAGAGATGGGATTTGAACCCTTGATCTCATAGCCTTTCACTTTGAACTGCTAGGCCTATGCTCATTGAGCCAGTCTGCCTGCATAGCATGACTGCTGACAGTCACTCACTCAAAGTCGTAAGGGTTAGACTACAAGCAGACCACTGATTTTAAACTAAAATTAAAGCATTTTGACAAAGGGTAGGCAAGGGAGATTTTGCCCTAGTTTAGTTAAAAGGGCTTTCAGAGCACTAAATTAAAAGAAGGGTAGTGGGCCAGATGGGCTTTCTCAATTCATTTTACATGAATTTGCATCTGAGCTTACACCAGCTTGGTGTCCGCTATCTCAGTTAATGGTAGATACACACATGATCCCAGCTCAGTGTAAAAGGGCCATTATAATCCCAATTACAAAAAAGCCTTGCCCAAAGGAGAACAATGATTACAGATCTGTTTCATTGACTTCAGTAGTAAAGAAGTCATTGGAGTGGATTATGATAGGTCTGTTGAACAGGCAAATTCAGCATCTCCGGGAAGTACCAATTTGCTTATAGTGATGGTAGGACTACTGTTGATGCCCTAAGCCAGGGCTATTCCATTAGTTTTCCAAGGGGGCCACATTTAGAATCCAAGAACTTGAGTTGGGCTGCAAATGTTTCGTGGTCACTATTTTCCAACAATCAAATTGCAACACATTGATTAAAAATGCATATTTGCTTTCTTTTAACAATAACTTTGCATGTTAACAATAGCTACAAAGTATTTATTTACAAAATTTACATTTTTAAATTAACAGAATAGAATATTTTAATACCATAACTTTGTATATAAAGTGAATTATTCATCCCTAAATGTCCTATTACAGAACTTATTTTGCACTCCAACAGGTAGGCTAAAAGAAAAATTTAAAATAACATGTAAACACCCAAGGATTCTAATATAAGTACAGCTGTTATAAGAGGAAATGCTGCATCAATAGACCAAAGCGGCTTTAAAAAATAAATAAAAAGGCTGCGCAACAGCGCCAAAATTCTGTGGTGGCCAAAAACTGGAATTACATGTACTTGCTTAGAATTGTCAGAGAGAATGAACAGTGGAAAATACCTTCAAAAATATTTCCTACTGAATTAATGACACTTAAATTGACGTAATTTGGGGACAAATTATCTATTTATTAATATTCTGCAAATTATAAGGTATATATTAAGTTTTGGAGACTGGTGACTATATTTTAGTTTTAAAGATGATGAATCATGTTGGCCGCATCTGGGCTGTGTCTGGGCTGCATCTGGGCCGCAGGCTGCCAATTGAATAGCCCTGCCCTAAGCACTTTGTCACACCTTCTTCTAAAGCAGCTAGATAACTCCAAGGCATATGTGTGTCTACTATTCATGGATTTTAGCTCAGCCTTTAATACTATCCTGTCCTTGTCTCTTTTAAGTAAAATGCAACATTTGGAGGTTAACTCATATGTGCTCAGATGCTATCAGGCATTCTTAAAGGACAGAACACAATAGGTCAGAGTTAATTCCACACTCTCTGACTCCCTGACCATTAATACAGGTTTACCCCGAGGCTGTGTAAGGTCTCCTCTACTCTTTACATAATACACCAATGACTGCAGGAACCATAACTTAAATAACTACATTATCAAATTCTCAGGCGACACAGTTATTTTGACTTTACTCACCCCAGACTCAGACATAAGGGTCTATCAGTCTGAGATAGATGGGGTGATACAGTGGTTTGAGGCAAACAACCTTGTTATGAATGAACTGTAGGCAGGCCTGGCGTTATGGGTGGGCCTTGGGGTGTCGTGCCTGCCCTGGATGGCACTTGTGCCTGCCCTGGAGGCCCACTGACGGATCTGTAACTTTTTTATACCGCCACCACTGACTGAATCAAAAGATTGGAAATATAACCTTGACATCTAGGACTATAACTAGCCTACGTAATAGATTACATCCTGATTTAGTTTCATGACATTGATTGAACATAGCCTAGTATTTCAGCTATGCATTTTGTTAAGTGAATAGCCTATGATGTGCAACTGTGGCTTCTGTGGTTGCTTGCTGTTTCAATTCAAGTTAGTTGGGCAAGTTTCTATATGCTAGTCAGTTGAGTCACTTGAATCATTTGTGCTACTCGAGTGGTAGTAGAGTTGAGTGATGGGACGCTGTTTGTAAAAGAAGGTGCTATGTTTTATCTTCCACAGTATTTACAGATTTAGTGACAACTACATTTTCTAATGCCCTCTTTTTCACACATTTACATATATGAAAAATTGGTGTATAAATTGGTGTATAAATAGAGAAAGAGTTTTTGTTGGGTATGTTTTTATAGAAGAGAAAGAAAGGTCTTTAAATTTCATATCTAAATGTTAAATCCAAAAATTGGATTTAGATTTAGATGCCTGGGAAGTGGTGAAAGGTTAGATTTGTTTAGTTATGATAAGGAAAAGTTTTGCCTGCAAAATGAAAAAACAAATACCATAGGTGATGATAGATTTTTTATTTAATGGTGAATTGTGAATCAAATTAAAACAAATGAAGAAATAAAGAAATAGAAATAAAAATACAAAAAAAATAATATAAAAAATAAATTAATCATCAAAAAAAAGGTCCAGTGTTTCTGTGCAAAGGTGGATGGAGGACTGGCTTGTGGATGGGTGGCTGGTGATGGATGACTGGCTGGTGGATGGGTGACTGACGGTGGATGGAGTGTCTGTGATGGTGGATGGGGGAGTTGTGGTGGGTGGAGTGTTTGTAAATGCAATGTGTGTGATTCTACCAAAATATCGGGTGATGGAAACAAAATCAAAATTTAAAATTTTTGTGATAAGTGTGGTGGTGGTGTCTGTGTTGTGAATGGTGAGTGCTTTCGAAAGTGTTTCATGTGAAATGGTGTGTTTGGTGGTGCTCTGTGATTGTTGTGTGGTGAGTGTAGTGTTGAAGTGTTTGGTGGTGAATTTCGTTTTGTAGTGTGTGTTGCAATTAGTGCAGTGTTGGATGGGTGTGTCAGTGGTGTTCAGAAGTGTGTGTTTGAGTGGGCAGAGTGTGGATTCTGTGATGTTAGTGCCAATGAGTGGGAGTGTTGTGGTGGTTGTGATGGGATGTAGTGGTTGTGCAGGTGTGTCTGTGTTGTTGACAGGTGTGAAAGTGGAGGTGGAGGTGGTGTTGAGGGTGGTGATGTGATTGAATTTTTTTGTGGTGCAGTGTGTAATGTGATACCATTTGTGTATGTCTAGTGGTGTGTTGTGCCATGATGTGAGTGTCAGTGTAGATGTTTTGTCTGCAAGGTGGTATGTGGTGCATGTGGTGTCATCTTCAGTGTGTGTGTCAATGTGTTCCAAGATGTTGACTGTGATGTGTGCCTAAAATGGGAAAAAAATGGATATAACATTTAAAATATGCATGGCAGTCATTAGGCTATGTGTCAGAATGCTTATCATATACTAGCTTGAGGTGGAGAGAGGGTGAATTATTGGATGGGACAATTATAGTGGTGATTAGGGTGCCAGATTGAATGAGCCAGGTTTGCACATTAGCCAGGAGACTGGGGAAGTTGTTTGTGACAAGCGTCACGAGATCTTTTATGGTCCACTATGAGTCAGGAGCTTGGTTTAATGTCTTATCCAAAAGACAGCAGTCTCAAAAATAAACTAAGTGTATTACACAGAACATTTCCATATATTTACTTCCAGATATTAACCTTGTTTAATTTATGGAATAGTTAGTTTTGGGCATTAATGCCAATCAGAGTGCTAGTGTAAGGCAGACAGATTATAACATGTTAATGTAAATGTGATTACATTACCTTACTGTGCTCTTGTGCTTCCTGAATTTCCAGAAGTGTCTTGTGCTGAACAGTTGTGGTAGGTGGTGGTTGGTGCTGAAAGGGTAGTGTGACCGGCATGATGGTGCTGAAATTTGTGAAAAGTGCATCCTTTTTCCCCTTGTCTGTGAGTGAGTCCTTGAGTGTGATATTATCCAGTGATATTGCAGTGCTGTGAAGAGAAAAACCATTTGAATTGAAGAAATTAGTTTCAGTATTTCTTTTGGTTAAAGTAATGCAGATTAAAAGGATATTCCAACTTTGTAAGAAAATGGGTTATTTACTCTCCTTTACCTTGAACATGCATTTTGGTCTCAGTGTATGTGTGTTCCTTGTCTTGCAGCCCTAATTTTAGTTTATTTGTTGTAGCTTAGCATAGGTGCTGGACTGTAAAGTGTTTGCATATCAAGTCTTTGGCCATTAACCTTTACAGTGTTTATGCTAAGATACTGTAAAGCTATATTTAGGGTTGTTAAACAAGGAAAACACATGTGATGAGATTAAAATGTTTACTTAATTTTGTAAGTGTAGGTAAGAGGTAGAATAACTTATTTAAGCATGGAACATATTTTTAATATAAAGTAAAGAAAAATATATTATGTGATGATAGCATGAATCATAAATTACCTCTCTTGGGTGATGGCTTCAAATCTTTTGTGCAGTGCTGGGGTGAAACAAACGAACCGTGTGTATGTGTGCTCCTGTTGAATGGTGGCGGTGAAGTACTTGGTGTTGTTTTTGCTGGTGAGGACGGGTGACAAGTTGTGCATGTATCCAGTGATTTGAATTTTTGATAGTTTAGCTTTGGTTGCCATTCCTGAAAAAGAAAAAACACATGGATAATATGGAGATTGTTGGTATGTTTGTTTGTAATTAATTTGTAATAGATTAGTTTTTTGATAAGCTTACTTTTTTGTTGCTGCTGTTGTTGGTAGAAGTATTTTCTTTTCTTTTGTTTGTTTCTTTCTTTCTTTCTTTCTTTCTTTCTCTTCTTTTCTTTTCCTTTGTTTGGCTTTGTGCTTGTGTGTGCTTTGTAAGTGTCTTTTTATATAGTTTTTTTAGTCATGTGATGACATTGGCAATTACTCTCAGGTTTTTTGGCATTATTGGTTGTTAATTACCAATTACTTAATTAGTTATTACTAAGTAATTACTAGTACTTAGTCATTGCTTGTTGTTTGCAGGTGATTGGTGTATACATTTAATTGCCTGATGATAATTGATAATTATGGAGGATTAGTAAAAATGTGTGTAGGGATCAGTCAAATGTATGCAAGTGTATCATTTGAGTATTTATTACACATTTATATGTAATAGGTAAATAGACTTATGTTTTAAATTATTCATCTTCAGGCTAAATGGTAGTAATCATGATATAAACATACTTTAAATATTGTATTATTATTCATTGAAAGTGTTGTTAAAATAAATAAAGCAATAAAAAAGTATTGTTAAAATAAATAAAATGAAATAGAATTTTAAATTAATCTTTGGAAGTGTTACACATTAAAAAAAATGTGTTTTTATTTTGATAATAGCCTGTTTTCATTGGGGAATGAAAGATATTGAAATTATTTATTATGTAAGTTTTGTTTTAAAAAGGCAAGAAATATAACACATTTTTTATTTTAACACATGAAATCAACTGTTGTATGTAGCTTGGTGTAAAAAATGTTAAAAACATCTACAAATGTAAGATATCTTGAAAAGTTTTTGAAATTGAAGGAAATTATTGTCCATTGGTCTTGATATCTGTGAATATAATTATAATATTTGGTTAGTGTTGATACATTATTTTATTAAAGAGTGTTTGAATTAGACTTAAATGGGTGAGAGAATTGGAGTGTCCATTGGTGATGCTTGGATTCCTTTGAAATTAAATCTTTTTGGAGGTTATTAACAAACAAGATTCAAGATTCAAACATTTGTGTTTATTTATTTGTTACTTTGTTACCAACATAGTCATTGTTTTCTGAAGTTGAAGGAAATTATTATCCATTGGTGTTGTTTCTGTGAATATAATTATAAAGTTTGGTTAGTGTTGACAAATTATTTTATTAGAACAAAAGGACAGGGCTAACATCAAGAAATGTTAAGTTGTTTGCTTACTAGAGTGTTTGAATTAGGCTTAAATGGGTGAGAAAGTTGAGTGTCCATTGGTGATGCTTGTATTCCTTTGAAATTAAAGATTTGTGGAGGTTATTAACAAAGAAGATTCAAGATTCAAACATTTGTGTTTGTTCCATGCATTTGTTACTTTCTTACCAACATAGTAATTGTTTTCTGAAGTTGAAGGAAATTATCATCCATTGGTGTTGATATCTGTGAATATAATTATAAAGTTTGGTTAGTGTTGACAAATTATTTTATTAGAACAAAAGGACAGTGCTAACATTAACAGTTTGGTTGCCAGGTGTTTTTAACAAGCTTTGGCCCAGAGTGCCAGCAATCCAGGCCACTGTTGCCTATTTTTATAGAGCCACAGCGTATTCTGTGTTATAGCTATGGACACATACTATGGGTCATTTGAAAGGTAAGACTCTGAGCTCTCAGTGGGTGAAAACCGTTTATTTCTACATGCCTCCGTTCCTGAGAAATCCCAAGCTAAACAGTGGGTAGTTTTCATCAAAATCCTTGTTTTTTTCTAGAAAAGGAGATATCGCTTCTTTTATGATTATGATGGAGTGTTCTCTGTCAAGTTTCGAGGAGTGACACAAGCCGAATCATGCCTGTGGTGAGACTGCCACCTAGTGACGAACCCGCGAAAGGACAACATGACATGACGTGCATTATTTGACACAAATGCTGCAATAGTAATCAAATGCTGCCTTGTGATGTGAAAATGTCCAGACAAAATGTGCAGATCGTGAGTTTTTATGAGTTTCCGATCGTAATTTATTTCAGTTCTATTTATCACAGAGTTCCAAAAATCATATATAACCTGTGTGAGGGTTTCTATTTTCGTAAATTAAAAAAAAAGGCAAAAACGTAACATTACGTTTTTGGCACTCAACGCATGACAAGTTATAACGTAACATTACGTTTCTGGCATTCAAAGTGTTAAGAAATGTTAAGTTGTTTGCTTACCAGAGTGTTTGAATTAGGCTTAAATGGGTGAGAAAGTCGAGTGTCCATTGGTGATGCTTGGATTCCTTTTAAATTAAAGATTTGTGGAGGTTATTAACAAAGAAGATTCAAGATTCAAATATTTGTGTTTGTTCCATGCATTTGTTACTTTCTTACCGACATAGTAATTGTTTTCTGAAGTTGAAGGAAATTATCATCCATTGGTGTTGATATCTGTGAATATAATTATAAAGTTTGGTTAGTGTTGACAAATTATTTTATTAGAACAAAAGGACAGTGCTAACATTAAGAAATGTTAAGTTGTTTGCTTACCAGAGTGTTTGAATTAGGCTTAAATGGGTGAGAAAGTCGAGTGTCCATTGGTGATGCTTGGATTCCTTTGAAATTAAAGATTTGTGGAGGTTATTAACAAAGAAGATTCAAGATTCAAATATTTGTGTTTGTTCCATGCATTTGTTACTTTCTTACCGACATAGTAATTGTTTTCTGAAGTTGAAGGAAATTATCATCCATTGGTGTTGATATCTGTGAATATAATTATACAGTTTGGTTAGTGTTGACAAATTATTTTATTAGAACAAAAGGACAGTGCTAACATTAAGAAATGTTAAGTTGTTTGCTTACCAGAGTGTTTGAATTAGGCTTAAATGGGTGAGAAAGTCGAGTGTCCATTGGTGATGCTTGGATTCCTTTGAAATTAAAGATTTGTGGAGGTTATTAACAAAGAAGATCCAAGATTCAAACATTTGTGTTTGTTCCATGCATTTGTTACTTTCTTACCAACATAGTAATTGTTTTCTGAAGTTGAAGGAAATTATCATCCATTGGTGTTGATGTCTGTGAATATAATTATAAAGTTTGGTTAGTGTTGACAAATTATTTTATTAGAACAAAAGGACAGGGCTAACATTAAGAAATGTTAAGTTGTTTGCTTACCAGAGTGTTTGAATTAGGCTTAAATGGGTGAGAAAGTCGAGTGTCCATTGGTGATGCTTGGATTCCTTTGAAATTAAAGATTTGTGGAGGTTATTAACAAAGAAGATTCAAGATTCAAATATTTGTGTTTGTTCCATGCATTTGTTACTTTCTTACCAACATAGTAATTGTTTTCTGAAGTTGAAGGAAATTATCATCCATTGGTGTTGATGTCTGTGAATATAATTATAAAGTTTGGTTAGTGTTGACAAATTATTTTATTAGAACAAAAGGATAGGGCTAACATTAAGAAATGTTAAGTTGTTTGCTTACCAGAGTGTTTGAATTAGGCTTAAATGGGTGAGAAAGTCGAGTGTCCATTGGTGATGCTTGGATTCCTTTGAAATTAAAGATTTGTGGAGGTTATTAACAAAGAAGATTGAATAATCAAACATTTGTGTTTGGTAGGACTGCATGTAGGACTTCTAAAATATTTGTTTTAGCAAACACAACAGTGAATACATTATGACTAAATGCCATTGCAGCAAAGAATAAAATGGAATAAAATTATGGAAAGGAAATTATTTCATTAGAAATAGCATAGCTTATCTTAGAAGTAAGATGAAGCAATTGATGAAGATAAGCATTTGAATAGCTGATGCAAAGAAGGCATTACATTGTGTTTAAATAAATGTATGTTAACAGGGGACATTTAGATTACAAGTATAGGTCATACACTACAATAATACGTGTTTGCTATAACGTAGTTGATTGTTAATCAAGAAAGTGAACGTAGGCTATAGAAGTAACGTTATCTATGTTGTTTAACTTTATGTTGTGAATGGAAAGTTAAATGCAGGAACATGCAGGTTTTAGAAAGGTCTACAGCATTTAACGTTATGTCATTTTAACAAGACAGTATATAGGCTTATTTGTGTGAGTAGCCTAAGTTTTGAGGCATGCGGAAGAAGAAAGTTTAATGAGTTTTAATCAGCATGGAGAAGTTAAGTAACGTTAAGTCTAGTTTAACGTTAGGCATTGCCTTGGGCTTATTTGTAGCCTATTGAAGTTTAATGTGAATATAGCAAAAGTGTTGTTATAGCTTAAAGTAAGCCTACTGTCATTCATTTGTAGCCTATTGTGAAAATCCACCAAGTTCTAATGAGAGTAAGCGTTGTAGTGATCAGTCTTACCAGATAAGATGTTTTGTAGTTGGCTGTGTAGACAAAGGAGCAACCCGATATGCTTTGGTGAGAAAGCTTAATTTCCGTGTTGCTCTTCCGTAGTCATGTTTCGGGTACGTGATTGGTTTGTTGAGCATACATTTAGCTAACTGGTGAGGTTGCGGTGATGCGTCCGGTCTGAGAATCCCTCTGCTGCGGACTTGCCGTCTCAATGTGGGCTGGGTTCAATGTTGAGCACAACCTACATTGCTAAGGTACAGCCTATGAGCGCAACGTCTGGTCGAAAATCCTTTCATTCTTGTAAAGTTGTGCATGTTTCCAGGTCCACGCAGATCTGGCGCCAGATGCAAATTGGTGGGCGTGCACTGCGTTACTTGAAGGGGGCACCATTTTCTTTAAAAAAATCTGTGATAGTATAGGCTATGTCAAGGACGTGTCTAAGAAAAACAGAGATACTCTTTTCTTATATTTGCATAGGAGAGTTCATTTGGGTTTGGATTTGAAGGTAGAGGACATCATGCGTGCATTAATTTTTATTAATTTTATTAATTTAATGCCCTGGTTTTGAAATGCCAAGATTTTGCACAACGCAGGAAAAAATTATTGTGACATTGTAGGCTTGGATTCACAATATTACGAATGAATATGAATGTGTGCTTATTTCGTAGGAATTACTGGCCTGGTTTAGACTTCACCAACTTATCAGTTACACTCAGCCTACAGCTGTCCGCTCCTGCAAGGGAGAGGGCTATTCCTCTTCTCTTTTCCTTTTCCACTCGCTGTGAGACCAAAAGCGCATGAACTTCACTACTCGCAAATGGCCATTATCAGAAAAATGTAATTCACATACAGTGCACATGAGCTAAAAAGAAAAAAAAAAAATGCATAGCCTAGTGTGATGTCGACATGTCATGGACACTCTCAAAAAAGGCTAGGTCATACTGCTTTTTCTCGAGTTTTCACACAAAAGAAAATAGGCGAATACTCTGAAAACATGAGCCTATTTAATCACGAATAGAGCGAAATCGCACCATTTCATCAACAATAGATAAACTAACTAACCCATTCAAGTAGATAACCCTTTCAAGTGAATTTGCCTATAGACAAATTTAACATAAAAATATATATGGATTTATTCATTCACGTTTAGATTCTCTTGCATGTTTTATGACAGAGAAGTCGGAGACAATAACGGAGAAAGTAGTGGGTTTGTTTTTTTCCTGTCAGTTTTCTCCTATCCATTGGAGCAAGCTTTTAAACAAAAAGACAGATCGAACACAGTGTGCCATCCAACTGTAGGCCTACTGACTGTAGTAGCCTACACACTGCAAAGTTGTTTCGAAAGATCAGCTCTAGATGTGGTTGAATAAAAGCTGCTGTTTTAATTAAAAAAAAAAAAAAAAAAAAAAAGTGCCATCCAGGGCGGGCACGGTACGGCACGGCACCCCAGGGCCTGCTCATAACCCTGGTCCACGACCGAGAATGACTATATTTCACTAGGGGAGCGAATGGTTGAATCTTAGGCAACATAACTAAACACATAGGCTAATGTTAACACGATGAAACAAAATTTGCTCCGTAAATAATTTGTGATACATGCGTAAAACAGACTAAATTGAGTCAAGTTTAAACAGGTTCACTGGCCGAAAACGCGTGACACATGTCTCGTAAAACGTTGCAACCAGTGCGTGTGTTTCATTTTTCTGTTAGCCTGTTCTACCCAGAGCCAGAGAAATTTCTATATGATTGTGGTCCTACAACAGACGGGCCTTAGGCAACAGCGTAAAAAGGCGAGGGTTTTGCTCAACATTGAGCCGCACCACAGACGGGCTTTACCATAGGCAACAGTGAAAAAAGGCGAGGGTTACTTGGAAAATTGGTTTCCTTTATGTCTAGATAGCTTTTTATGTTGTCTTGACGGCGTTGAATTAAAATGCATAGGCCTATGGGTAGCAAAGGAGGGGCATAGGTACCAGAAGGGGGCAGACTATATGCGCAGGTTATCGAATGCTTATTTAGTCCTACAGCATTGTAAGACAGCGCAATGTTTGTTCAGGAGCCTGGTAGTGGCGTCGGTAAAACATTTGGGCTTGTAGCCCAGAAGTTTGAGTTCTTCTTATGTAGGGGTTCTGGGGATTAAAAAAAAATGGCTGATAAACATGCAATAAAGGCCTAGTTTTAGAATGAAATGAAAGGAATCGTCATGATTCATGTCGGGACGTGCCTGCTTATGTTTAAAAAGGACGTGCATCTTCTGCGAGTTTAGTACTTGCATAGCCTACTGTCCATCTTCATCTCAACATGATGTCAAGAAATTGTTTTGTTTGATGTGTGCCAGTTGTTTAACATAGGCTAAATACAAAGATCATGGAATACTGAGCGCTCCGCTTGAATCCTCTCTGCTAAATAGGCCTATATGGTCTGCATTTCTAAAATGCAAATGTAATTATTCTTGCTTTGTATGTCATTTTAAGAGTTTATGGGCATGTAATTTTTAAAACATTGATTTCGCCCAAAGGAGGTTGGGCATAATCTCTTGATTATGCACAAAGGAGGTTGGACGAAAAAATGACTTGTTAACATAGAATTTTTAAAATTGTCTAGACAAGTAACACATTGCATTTAATATCCGAGAGGAATTAGCCTATCAAATAGCTTATGTGCGAACTGTGTCATGAGGTTATGTTGGATGCACAGATATGAACAGATAACAACAGATAACAGATGGATGGACAGATAACAACAGATTATACAGCCAAATTGTTTTATGGATAAAATCAAGGGCTGTATAGGCTACATTACTGGCGTGATGTGTTGTTGGCCTATCCATAAAGACGCAACAGGTGGTTATGCATGGGTCCGTGTAACGCTTTGCAGTGCTTTGATCCATTTTTAGAATCAACATGGAAAAAATGAAAATTGGGTTAAAAACTTCAATTTTCCATTTATCAGACAACACAGATAATAGGTAATTGATGCTGTTTGTGTAGGTAATTTGATGCCGAGTGTTATGTCCCTCCTTGGATATATTTGGGGACGATATAGGAATAAAATTTTGTTTAGACCAGGGGTCTCCAACAGGTAGTTCATGAGCTGCTGAGTCACAGGAAATGTAAATGAATTTCATAACAGCCTAATCACAAAATCTTGATATCTTTACTGCTTTAATGCTCTCTGATTAGAAGTTATGTTGAGTGCACCCGATTTGGCTATAACTACAGAGACGCAGATGTAGCCTACATTAACAATGTGACAAGAGTAAGTTCGTGAATGACCTCTAGGCTATTTCAAAAGCAAAGCGACATATCAGCTGAACCGAAACTTATATGGTTACAGCGCAACTGTAGCCTACGCGGTAACCCCCGGTGGTGAGAAGCTCAAGCTACCTGTTGGATACCCCTGGTCTAAACAAAATGTTACTTTTATATCGTGACGAAATATAGCCTAGGTGGCATAGGCAACACTCGGCATCACAGTTTTTTTTACTGATTGATTGAGCAAAGAGCGTGTTCCAACTTGGCCACGGTGAAGATAAATCACAACAACTTCATAGGCTTCTGCATTAGAAAGTTTGCAGGTTGGCCTGCAGGTGGGCCAGTAGTTCTGTTAGGTCTGTACGTCTTGAGCTGATTTGATAAGCCCATACATCTGGCGCTACCTGAACCAAGACATCCCTCCGCGCGCTTGGTTCAGTCCAACCACGGCGCAGAAATAGAAAATTGAAATATTGACTAATTTTTACTTTGTGGTCAAATTCAACTATACACTCCCTCAAAAGCAATCATCAAACAACAATGAAATACACAAAAACAACAATTACCTATTATCTGAGTTGTCTGAAAAATGGAAAATTTATGTTTTGGACCAAATTTTCATCTTTTTCATGTGAAGTCTAAAAATGGATTAAAGCACTGCAAAGCGTTACACGGACCTGCATGCACATTAGATCTGATCTTGTAGCAGTTTTCACTGGCTACTTTGTTGCTTTTGTGGACGCTGTAGCCTAATGCAGGGGATGTGGCTGGACTGTATTGATGCATTGAAATAAAGATGAGTAACGCTATTCTTCCATGTCTGATACTTCCTTGTTAGGCCTACTTGTAGCTGTGTGCTACGGCCCCACTTAATCATCTGAGAGAGAAACAACCAACATTTTCCCCTCCCCGGTTTTGTTTATTACTTGTGGGCATGATGCGTTAGGGTACCATAGTAATCCATGTGGATATGACAGGTGATTAGCGGACATGGACATCCGATATGACAAGCAATGTGAACGCGGTCGATAGAAAGATAAGACGTTGATCAGATATGCAAAAAATCAGATTTGGCATGCAGTCTGAACATAGCTTAAGTAGTAGGGTAGGTTACTGTTTCACATGGATAGTAGGTTGTTTTTGCTTTGAGTCGTAGGCTAGCTTATATGTGGTAGGGTCCGTTCACTTGATGACCAAATTACATCCCACGCCCAGTACAGGTGTAATCGTTTGAACACGTAACATCCCGTATTATAAAGAGGCACCTTGGTTCGATAGTTGTAACTCTCATGGCCGTCGCTGGAGAGGACTGAAGCGATTTGTCTGTTTTGGTATGTAGCGTTTTATGCACTCGCTGCCTTGTTGGGTAGTATTTTGGGGGGGGGGGGTTATGTGTGTGTTAATGTACAGTTTGAAATGCAATCATGTCATACATTTTAGATGTAGGCCTATTGTGTCTTAAGCTTTGCTCGCTCCTATTCTAACTTTTAGCTTGTTGTCCTTGGTGCCGGATAACGTCAACGGTATGTCGGATAACGTCAACGGTATGTCGGACACGGCTACAGTCCAACGTAATGATGTACATCTTGTTGATATGATACCGGCCACTACGGCTTCTTTCTAACATGTATTTGTTTAGTGAGCGCATTACGTTACAGCAGTTTTTTTATGTTTTTGTCCATCGTAGCTACCTTGTACCTGCCCTCGCCACTGATGGCTAATATTGCTGTTTGTTTTGCCTTCTGTTAGAAGATGTGCCGTCCTTCCACCTGTTGTGACAGATTGTAGCACACTAGCGTTCACGACTGCAAGCTATGCTATCATGAGTTAACCCTGTCAGGTGTATTATAGTCATTCGGATTCCCCTACTTTTTAGGTTGTGTTTTTATGGGACTGCTATAACATGTTTAACTATTTTTGAATTAAAGTAATGTTTTATTCTTTTACTACAGATTTCCTGCCTGACCACTGTTTTCCAAATGTTATTTTTGTTATGAGTTCTTAAGCAGCTAGGCCTAGGCTTCTCCACCCCCTCGGTTATAGTGTGCTGGGTTCAGTTTGATTTTTCCTTTTGTTTTCTGTGCAGCTAGGTAGCTTTGGTTAGGTGGGCTTGGTGTATTTCTGTTGGCTGCCATTCGAGTCCCCTGTTTAATTTGTCCCTCTCCCTCCCCTTTGTAGGCTACCCTCCCTATCGTCACGTTCCCCGTGTCTAGGGCAGTCAACTCTCGTGAGCCCGGAGAGAGAGGGCTGCTCTGTTAGAGTTCCCTTTTATTTTGTCCTTTCCTCCATTATGCTCCCACCCTGTTGCCACGGGCCTGGCTGGCCTGTGGAATCAGCCAACAGAATACTCTTTCCGGCGCTAGCTGCACATTGTATCATTTATTTTTGTATATCCCTATTTTCTTTTATTATCCTTTTCTTTCTTTGTTTTTGGACCAGTATCCTTGTCTCTGCTGCCCCCTGGTGGGCGCCCTGCTAACTTGTGTTCCATTGGCTAGCTCATTTCACTGTGTGTTCACCTCTTAATTGTGGGTTGAACATTTACTGGGTGCCTTGGTTGTAGTGTAATACACCTCTTATTTGTGGGTTGAACAAGCTTTGTGTGTGTGTGCAGTGTATCATCTCGTGTGTGGCTACTAGCTGGGCCACAATTGGTAGATTGTAACGTCTTGTCAAAGGGTAGAGGGCACATTGGTCCAATAATTGTTTCTTTATTCTTTTATTTCTCTGTCAGTCATTGTTTGTTAATTTTGTGCCGTTGCACTGCCAATGCGTGCAGTTTTCATGCCTTCTGTGCATGATTAATACAAAAGAGCATACCAGACCTATTAAATGTATTTATTTATTGCTTCACATCTCTCTCTCTCTCTCTCTCTCTCTCCCTCCCTCCTCTCTCTCTCTCTCTCTCTCTCTCTCTCTCTCTCTCTCTCTCTCTCTCTCCCTCCCTCCATTTATTTGGAAAGCCTGTGCATCAGGTTAGTAGTCATTACTGTAGCCTATAAGGTATAGAAGGTTTTCATTCTGACCCTATTGCATATAATTGTAATGGTTGTTTTGTATTCCAGTCCACTTGATGGCAGTGATCTATCTCAGAGCTGCTTACCAGTAAAAGAAATTGAAGAAAAAGGATGAGAAGGCTTAAGTAGGCCATGCTTTTTTTTCTTTGTTTGTGCATGCTGAGGTAAGAAGGCCTAAAGAAGGCTAGTTTATTGGATTACTTGTTGAATGTCTTTATTTCTAACCAATTGAAGTTTGTGTTTTGACAATTTGACTGAAATTAGCTTGATTGTTTTTTTGTTTGTTTGTATGTAGAGGTCTGTGTTTGTTAGAAATAATATAATTATAGATTTCTGGGACATCGTGACGTTAGGAAGTGTTGTGTAGGCATACTATGGTGATGTTTAATTGATTATGTGCTTAATTTAAAGCCTGATTTTCCAAATGCTGCTGTTTTTTTATATATGGGCAATTCCAGCGTTATGGACGTGACATTTTTGTGCATTATTGATGAACAAAAGGCCAGATAATCTCCGCAAACCTAGCAGTATTTCACAATTTTTTTTCATATTCTTCTGCAAACTCCATGGCTGAATACAGGCAAACAGAAAAAATTAATATCATGATTTGCATCATAAGAATATGAGCCTTTCAATTTGCGTTATGGACGTGACGAAAAACGGACAAACTTTTGAGAGAGCGTAGTTTTTGCTGTGAAGTGTGTGAAATTTCTAGAGAAATGTAAATATTACTACATTCATACCAAACAGGACACCTCAGTAAAGACAGAGAAAGACTTAATTTCAAATGTAAATGTAAAAAAAGTTGGTTTTCATTGGGAGACATGGCGTTATGGATGTGACGTTATGGACGTGACGTCTGGAAAAACCCTCCAAAATGATACAAAACAATTGTGAATGGTGGATTTTAACCTGTAACAAGATAAATAGTAATATAACAATGAAAAATAACTGATAGTATTGCAGCTTTGTGTGTGTTATCACCCACTTATGCCCATTATAAGCCCCTCCATAGACTTACATTATAGCTGAATAGGGTAAAAATTTTAACAAACAGATATCTTTTCGAAACTTGCTCAGTTGAATATTTACATTGAGACAATACTTTTTTGTATTGGAAGTTTTCTGAAAGAATTTGTATGTCCATGTAGGTGAGACTTAAAGTTTTAAGGTGAGGTTTACTTTTTCGTGGAATTGCCCATATATGTATTTTTAGGGCTGGGCAAGTTAACTCGTTGTTATTGCGTTAATGTAGCAATTAATTAATGTGATTAATTATTTTATTGGGTGTTAACACAGTTTTATTTGTTTGTAGCGCTGCTGCTGAGCTTGTGATAACCAGAAAAGAAGGATGATGTCACCTGCAATTCATAAGGTGAGTTCATCTGTTTAATTTGTTTATGTTAGCTTTCCATGGCTGATTTGATCATGACTGATTTGATCGTCTAGGTTAAATAGAATTATTTTATGGAGGAGGAGAACAATAGGCTATGGGAGTCCTTTTCATTGTCACATATAGCCTACTCCAGGGCTATTCAATTGGCGACCAGGATGTGGCCCGGACATGGCCAAGATGCGGCGAATGTGATGCATCAGTTTTAAAACTGAAATATTGTCAACAGTCTCCAAAACTTTATATATGTCTTATAATTTGCAGAATATTAATAAATATCTAATGGGTCCTCAAAGTTCTCAATTTAAGTGGCCGTACAAAATATTTCCTAATGTATTTTCCACCGTTCATTCTTTAGGGCGATTCTAAACAAGTACATGTAATTCTGTTTTTGGCCATCGTAGGATTTTGGTGTTGCTGTGCAGCCTTTTTTTTTTTTTTTTTTTTTTTTCAGCTGGTTTGGTCTATTGATAAATGCAGCATTTCCTCTTATGACAACTGTACTTATATTAGATTCCTTGCATGTGTTATTTTAAATGTCCCTTTTTGCCTACCTGTTGGAATGCAAAATAAGATCTATAATAAGACATTTAGGGATGCATAATTCATTTCAAAAACCAAGTTATGGCATTAAATTATTTTTTATGCTTTAATCTTCATCAAGCTTAGCACTTTTACTTTATTAGCAATGACATGTCTTGATAGGAGAATGAAGTGAACTGAACACAGAATCACACAGAATTTGGCTAATTGTTGTGCGGGGGGGCGGGGGGGTGTCTAGTTTATGTGTCTGTGTTCATCAATGCTGAGACTAAATCTAAGCTCTTTATGTGTTTTAATAATTAGATGTGGTTAAACCTGATATGGTAGCAGAGTTACCATTTTAGATTCACAGTAGGCTTACATTTCAGTGTATTTTTGATGTTTACGATCATTACGTTTATAGAACAATGCTGTATTTTTTAATATTTGAGTAACAAGACTGGCAGTAATCATTTACTTTTATAAATAACTGACTTTTTGTTATCTTAGTAGGCTACTGTTTCACATGGATAGTAGGTGGTTTTAAATTTTGCATTGACTATAATTGTAATTGTTGTTTTGTATTCCAGTCCACTTGATGGCAGTTATCTATCTACTTGCTTAGCAGTAAAAAAATGAAGAAAAAGGATAAGAAGGCTTAAGTAGGCCATGCTTTTTTTCTTTGTTTGTGCATGCTGAGGTAAGTAGGCCTAAAGAAGGCTAGTTTATTGGATTAGTTTAATGTCTTTTTAAATGTTATTTTTGAAGTTTGTGTTTTGAGAATTTGTCGGAAATTAAATATAGGCCTAATAATTTAGATTTCTGGGACATTTTCGAGGTTAGGAAGTGTTGTGTAGGCTTACTATGGTGATGTTTAATTGATTATGCTATGCTTAATTCAAAGCCTGATATTTCAAATGATGCTGAATTCTTTTTTTAAAAATCAAAATTGTTATATCAAACGATTTGTTAAATTAATGAATACATGCAATTTAGTTAGGCCTACATTAAGTCACACTGTAAAACCTGGCAATATTGTTCAATGAGTAAAATGAGCTCAGATTACTTAACTTGTCAGAAGTTGGTTAGAGTCATATCAAATAATTCAGTTGAGGTCAAAAGTGGTTAAACTCAGTAGTTTTGAGTAGCCTCTTGCTGTATACTTGGTGGTTTTGAGTACTGAAGCATCACAGGCACCAGCCAATCAAATCACTGTATTCAAATCATCCAACTTGCCGGACATTTTTCCACAAACGGTCTTTTACTTGTGTTTTTCTTCATTATAGGGTTAATTTAACTCCATGTTTTAAAATGTGGTAACAAACATAGTATGTTTGAAAATGATGACTTTTTGTTGGTAAGGCTATGTTAGAAGTAATTTGTGCTTTTCTCTGCTAGCTGAAGTGTGAGGTCTGTAGCTGAGGTTAGCTACAACTTGCTAGTGCATTTCAAACGTTTTTACCGGGAACACTGAAAAGGAGCTGTTAACAGATGTGACTGCACTGCACCTAGGAGAGAAGTGTTCATATGCGGCTGCTTGAATGGTGAGTATTAACATAAAACTCTTGAGTGATTGTAAAAAAATGTCTGTTTCTCTTCAATCACAAAACAGGACCTTGTTATAAAAGAACATGTCAAGGGGTTTTGCAAAATATTGCTAATGCTTTTGCAGATAGGCTTGCTATTGCGAACTCTGTTATTTTTAAAGGAGCTTGTGCTGACTTGCAGACCAAACTTCAAAATTATGATAGATGTATGTTTAAAATAACATTACACAGGCAATGTTTGAATTAACTTGTCATATCTTTTTATCTGTTGCCATGTGGCTAAGTTTTGCGGCATTCATGTGGCTGATGTTTTGACTGGCTAACAGTATGAGGTTTATCATGCTACTGCTGAATTGAAATATCTATTTTACTATTAGGAATTAATTTTCCATAATTCAATAGTCTATCCCAGTTGTAGCCTAGTTGTGGGCTATATGGCAGCAATTTCTTCTTTTGTACCGTAATAGCTGTCCATACTAATTCATGGAATTAACTTATGGGCTTTTTGTTTTCAATGCTAAATATGATTACATAGTTAGTCACCCTTTTCTCTCTCCCCATTTCTGCATCTTGCAGCAGTCACCCCCATCCTCTTTGGAACACCTGGCTGTGCAGTGTTTAGGTAGGCTGCAGTAGGCTATAATATCTAACTTTACTATACAATTTCGCTAATCTATACAATTCATTTCTCTGTATATTTTTTCTAATGACATGGACTTCTAGAAGTGTACATTCTGACTGATTAGCTTTCATTTTTGCAGGATTTCACAGACTTCACAGACTTGTAAACAGCCTTAAGCGACACTGAGCTGACTAGATGCTTCATCTTCAGATATCTTTGGAAAGCCTCAGGTAAGTTGTTTACATTTAAACTAGTGCTTATGGGTTTGTTAAAGTCACATTTACATTTTGTTAAGGTAAGAAACTTGCAGTAGAGTGATGCTGTTGTTGTGTAGCTCTACTGACAATATTTTCCCCCTGAAGGAAGCAGCTGACACACCAGACATGCTGCTGCTGCTGCTGCTGCAGTACTCTCCCTTCAAGCATGAGCATGTAAGTTTACAGTTTGAAATGCATTTTAAGTCATTCTGTGTGGATTTGCAGAAATTAAATCTCCAAATGACCCTTGGACAGAATACTTGGACAGAATCTTTATTTACTCATTGCACTGCTATGAAGTTAGTAAATTTGTGAACATTTTTGTTATCTCATAGTCTTATTGTGATTTTTTGTGAACTTCTACAGACAAACACCCCCTCCTGTCATGACGGTCATTGGACACAGGATTACTGGCCCAAACAGACTGTACAATGGAACCATGGGCCTCCTATGCTACTTTTAAAGGTGCCCCGCCACACAAAACCGTTTTTACCTGTTGCTTTTGGTATAGAATAGGTCTATATGACCTCGAGTTACACCGTGCATGTGAAAATGTAATACTGTCTTCGCTATCGGCAATAGCCCATTAAAAGAAATAGCTGAGAAATTAGGTCAATTTGAATCCATGGTCTGTGCTACGTAGTATAGACAACGTCACAGCCATTGGCTGACAGGCAACTATTTTTAGTTTTAACTGAATATCAAGACGTTAGTGAGTTTAGCTTTGGCTATGAGTTTAGCAAACTGTTAACTCATCTACCTGCTAGTCCATCATTTATTCAGTGTCCTGTATATTTTGAGAAGAACTTGGCGAATTCAACAGTCTTGGTAAGTGTAACGTTAATCTGACTGGATAGGCAAACAGTCGGCTACTCTTGCAATAAGTATCTGATTATGTTGGCTACTGTGACATCCTGACTATGTAGTAAGCTTACCTTTGCAAAGTGGCTGTTTACAATCTGCAAGCTAGGTTGGTGCAGATATCCTCTTTCTCGGTTTCATGATAATATTCCAAGTTTTTTTTTTTTTCATACCTCGCAATTCGCAATTAAAACTAATGTAAATATTCAGCCCATGTGCTTTACAACGTCGAGCTTCAGCAGCGAATCAGAGCGCAGCCCATTATCACAGTGGGAAAAAAACGGAAGAACCGCATGAAATTTTCGAAGGCTATTCCTACACTCTGCAAACGATCTAATTACGGTCTCTTTGGGCCGTTCTCAGTCCAAGTGAAGTCGCATACCCTATTTGTAGACCTCAAAGAACAATTTAAATACCCTGTAGTGGTGTGGCATGGCACCTTTAAAGTATGGAATTCATTTTTTCTGTCTACTTCAGTGTCATAATTGAAACCTGCTGTTTTAAACTTGGCTGTAAACCAGATTTTTTTAAAAAATTTTATTTTTAAATGTTTCAGCATTTTATACAGATTGTACTCGGATTTGTATCAATAAAGCTGCTTGTATTTATCTATGTCTCCTGTGAAATATTTCTTTTAAACCAGGGTAGGCAATGACCTGCTCCTGATAATGAGTAAATAAAACTTGACTAGAATGAGTAAACAGACTATACTTAAATTAAGTTTGAACACTTTGAATGTTTGAATACAATGTACTCAGTTCATACAAGCTATTGCCACATTAATTGGTTGAGTTCTTTAAACTCAAAGTTTAAGTATAGATTACTCTTTTTTTTTAAGTAGGTTTACTTAAATAAATTTTGGCAGTGAGTTACAACACTTGAATTGAGTTAACTGAACACATCAGGTTTTACAGTGTCATTAATGTGTTTTAGATTAAATTAAACTTAAATTTTGTTTGTGCTGATTTATTAAATATTGGATTAAACTATTTAATAACCAGGTTCAGTAAATGTTAATAACCTATTCATAGAAATGTGTAATATTAAACATCAAAATTAATATTTACTCAGCCTAGTTAACTAGAAACAACAGATTTAAACAAATTAAATATTAGTAATACTAAGTAGAATTAGTTATATCAGTAGTAAGATTGTATGTTTTACTTAGTAAGGAGCTGAGATGATGGCAGCATGAGATGTTGAATTCATAAAAAATATTTATAGTTATGCTTATGAATTAATTGAATATTGTAGGTTACTTGGCTTTTATGAAGGGTGGAAGTAACAAAAATTAAATAAAAAGAAATAAACTTTGACATATCATATTCCTATATATTAAATATAAATGTATTAATGGTTATTAAATGAAATTTAATTTGAAGTTTAATACAATTGCATTTGATGTTAAAATGCTTTAAAATGAAAAATTGAATTTCCTTTGAGATCAGACATTACATTTTCATTTCCTTGTTATTTTCGTATTGAATGAGACATTCTTTCAGCTTCTTGCAGTTCCGTGCACCACCAGTTAATTACAGAGCATTTCATTTACTTTTAGAAAGTTTTTAGTTTTGCATTGCATGTTCACCTGTCAATCAAATGCCCCACCCATCAACAACAATTTGACTTGATTGAAAATGCCTGCTGTCACTGTATATAGTGAAAAGACTAGGCTGGCATGTCCAACATTGAAACTAGCACACGTAGCCTACAGGGGAAACTTAGTGAGTCCTTGACAGAGACCTTATTACCAACTGGTTGTCATGTTTTTCAGGGAGTTTGTGAAATCTAACAAGTGTATGATCATCCTTGTAAAATGTTGAAATGTGCACAATGAATGGTGGTTGCTGGTCGGTTCTCACCATCGCAAGCTAGTGGCATTCATGTGGCTGATGTGTCATATTTTCGTGTCATATCAACGTGTCATATCTTTTTATCTGTTGCCATGTGGCTAAGTTTTGCGGCATTCATGTGGCTAATGTTTTGACTGGCTAACAGTCTGAGAGGTTTTCATGCTACTGCTGAATTGAAATATCCATTTTACTATTAAGAATTAATTTTCCATAATTCAATAGTCTATCCCAGTTGTAGCCTAGTTGGCTATATGGCAGCAATTTCTTCTTTTGTACCGTAATAGCTGTCCATACTAATTCATGTAATTAAGTTATGGGCTTTTTGTTTTCAATGCTAAATATAATTCAATGCTAAATATGCTGTTTTCAATGCTAAATATGATGACACCATCGCAAGCTATGTAAAGCTCTCGAAAGGGCAGGGTAGTTTGTTGCGGGGATCCCTGTGTGTTTTACTGTCATGGGGTCGTAAAACTTTTCTTCTTAGCAAACATAGCCTACTTGTCAAACCTGCAGTTTGAGTCAGGTTTCATGTGACAAACATCTATTTTGTGATCATGCAACTAATATTCTCTTAGACCCTGTTTATCTGATTCTATCTCCTCAACAATTTAGGCTAGTAGGACCAGCCTGCTGAACTCCTGTAATGGCACAGCCCGAGTTGTTCCAAGCAGCAGCAGCCGGCCTATATGATCAGTATGATAAGTAGGCCTACAATACTAATGGTCCCAAGCAGGGTATAAAATTAACTTTTTGACTCACCTGCCAATGGCAGGTAAGGCCTGATCATTTACCAGCCAAAAAATATATCTACTGGCCACTGATTTTTTTTGTTTAGGATGCTAGAAGTTTACTTTTCGCTCTGGTGTCTCTGTAACAAAAGCCATAACACACACAAGTCCAAAATGTATTTTGTAGCAGATGATAATCTAAACTCTACAGCGTCTACTGGCTCCACTCATTTCATTTCACATTAATGAAAAAAGTCATAGGCCTATATGAAGCTGTCATTTTAGTAGTCTGCCAGTGGCAGGTAGCTTGGTTTTTGTTGCTAGCCAAATCAAATTTTTACCTGCATTTGGCCGGTGGCGGGTGCTAATTTTAAACCCTGGTCCCAAGCAAATAGCCCTGTAGTCTTATAATCCTGCCATATTTTGAGCAAAATATTATCAGTAATGAATCATTCAGCATAGTTTTTAGTGTCGTAATCATTCTTTGGTGTCATAGTGATGTGAGTCTGTGATGGCATTACAACAGATATAGTAATCTCCAATCGAGACTGATCAGTGTTGATGGGTGCAGTATATGATTGACAGGTGAACATACAACCTAAAACTAAAGTCTTTCTAAAAGTAAATGAAATGCTGTTGAATTAAATGGTGCCACATGGAACTGCATGAGGTTGAAATAACGTCTCATTCAAAATGAAAGTAACGTGGAAATGTAATGTCTGACCTCAAAGTGAAATCAATTTCTTATTTAATTCATTTCAAGTTTAAAGCGTTTTAACTTCAAATTTGTATCAAACTTCAAATTAGATTACATTTAATAACAATTGATAGATTTAAATTCAATTTAAATTTCAATTTTATTTCTTAATTTTCTTTTTATTTAATTTTTGTTACTTCCACCCTTCATAGGCTTTGGATAGTTTTACACGGTTTGTGTATTTTGCATTGTATTTGTTTGATTATGTTAATTGAATGTGTCATTTCAAAATGTTGTTTTGTTGTGAAAGGGTTTCAAAACTCTTTTGAAGTATTAATTATTTTTTATTTTTTGTTTTTGTTTTCGTTTTCAGATGCCACGTAGGACAAAGCGCTCAATAGCAGCCAGGAAGCGATGTGCTTCTTGTCGAGAGGTTGAGTCACCTCCAAAAGTGGTCATCAAAGAGGTTGGGCTTCCTCAAACACAGACTGCTCATAGTGAGAGTTTGCCTTCTCTTGAAAGGGAAGAAAGTGAGGTTAAGGGTGACCTCACCCAATGCTCTGTAAGGTTGACAAAGTTGTCAAACAACTTGTTAAACAACTTGTCAAATGAGACAAAGCGCTCAATAGCAGCCAGGAAGCGATGTGCTTCTTGTCGAGAGGATGAGCCACCTCCAAAATTGGTCATCAAAGAGGTTGGGCTTCCTCAAACACAGACTGCTCATAGTGAGAGTTTGCCTTCTCTTGAAAGGGAAGAAAGTGAGGTTAAGGGTGACCTCACCCAATGCTCTGTAAGGTTGACAAAGTTGTCAAACAACTTGTTAAACAACTTGTCAAATGTGTCAAATAACTTGTTAAATAATCTTGACATATCTGAGTATGACATGAAAGATGAAAGTAGTGAATTTACTGAAGATACTAATAATTGTGAAAATACAGAATTTGCTGAATTGTCCGAAAATGAGACTACAAAGCTTGTCTATAATGCTGTAATAGGAAGTTTTCATCAAGGTAATGCCATGTTTGGATCTAATGCTGGGAAGCAATGTGGTGCAATGAGCTTGTCTGCTATAACAAAGTGTGCGATATCGGATGTATTTTTGTGGTCAAAATCAGATCTTGATGAGGTTTTAGTTCAAGGAAATGAGTTGTATAGTGAATTGGAAAATCAAGGTAAGATTGCTGATAATGAAGGATATATTGCAGTGCATGAATTACCGAAACATTTAAAGCAGTGGGATGTTGAATTTTCCATTGAATATGCTGGTTCATACACAGGTATTATAGGTGTGGAAATGTATGAAGCTGGGCTATGTGAGTTTTCTTTTTCCATTGATGAAGCACTGACAAGGACTTTTGAAGAGTATGATGCTTGTCTTTTGACTATTAAAGGTTCAATGTGTGCAGTTGTGAAACAAAGAGGATGGTTTGCTGTTGTTGATTCCCATGCTAGAAATCATAATGGTTGCTTATGTCCAGAAGGTAAAAGTGTTTTATTATATTGTCGTGGTTTACAGTCAATAATTGAACATGTGAAGAGATTTGCTAGGTCTGTGAATGCATATAACACACAGTTTGAGGTTACTGGAGTAAGGGTTGATGATAAATCTAATGTTTTGAAGCAGATTTCCCCAACTGCTAGTTGTAGTATAGATGATCAGTCTACTGAGATTGCAGAATGTGAGTTTGTATCTGAAATGGATATTTTCCAAGGAAGTGAACTTAGACAACAGCAGGTCAGTGAAGTAAATGATTGTGATGTTGTTTTGGTCAATGATATGCAAAATATTTTTACATTTCAGCCATTAACAAAACAGCAGAAGAATAAGTTGTGTTTAATGCTTAACATTGTGCCACTGACAGGTGAAAATGTTCCTGAGGTTCTTGACTGTTTTGCATTGGGCAAGCCATGTCAAATGAAAAGTATTGTGGGAGATGGTAATTGCTTTTTTCGGGCTTTATCTGATGTGATGAGTGGAACTGAGATGAATCATAGAAAGATTAGGCTTGCTGTAGTGAAATATATGTTGTCACATTCTTGTCAGTTTCAGTCAAGTCTTAGGTCTGAATACAGTTGCGTTGACCAGTATGTGACAGAATCAAGGATGAGATGTTGGAACCTGGGCAACTGAACTTGAAATACAGGCAGCAGCTGATTTATTTGGCACACCTATATTTACTTACATTCGGAATAATTGGTTGCTGTATTCACCTACAAATATGAAATCAAATGAGGAAGCTATTTATTTGAGCAATACTAATGAATGTCACTTTGAAGTTGTCACTTGTGTTGAAATAAGAGATTCTGATTGTTGTGCATCTATGTGCAAGACATCAGGTCATAATTATGATGGTGGCTCAAGAAGACGAATAATTGAAAAGAAAAGAGAAGGGTACAGTAATGATGATTTTCGACAATACAAAGTTAAAACAAAGAGGTATTGTGAAGATGAAACTTATTGTAACAAACTGAAAGTGGTGAGTAAAGAGAAATATGCTGTTAATAATGGTTTTACACAACAGCAGGTAAGTGAAATAAATGATAGTGATGTTGTTTTGGTCAATGATGTACAAAATATTTTTACATTTCAGCCATTAACAAAACCGCAGAAGAATAAGTTGTGTGTCATGCTTAACATTGTGCCAGTTACAGGTGAAAATGTTCCTGAGGTTCTTGATTGTTTAGCTTTGGGCAAGCCATGTAAGATGAAAAGTATTGTGGGAGATGGTAACTGTTTCTTTCGGGCTTTATCTGATGTGATAAGTGGAACTGAGATGAATCATAGAAAGATTAGGCTTGCTGTAGTGAAATATATGTTGTTACATTCTTGTCAATTTCAGTCAAGTCTTAGGTCTGAATACAGTTGTGTTGACCAGTATGTGACAGAATCAAGGATGAGGTATGTTGGAACCTGGGCAACTGAACTTGAAATACAGGCAGCAGCAGATTTATTGGGCACGCCTATATTTACTTACATTCGGAATAAGTGGTTGCTGTATTCACCTACAAATATGAAATCAAATGAGGAATCTATTTATTTGAGCAATACTAATGAATGTCACTTTGAAGTTGTCACTTGTGTTGTAATAAGAGATACTGATTGTTGTGCATCTATGTGCAAGACATTAGGTCATGATCATGATGTTGACTCAAGAAGACGAATACTTGAGAGGAAAAGAAAAGTGTACAGTAATGAAGAGTTTCAACAATACAAAATTGAAAGTGCAAGAAAGAGATATTGTGAAGATGAAACCTTTCGTAACAAGATGAAACAGGTGAGTAAAGAGAAATATGCTGTTAATGATGAGTTTAGTCAAAGCCGGAAGATGGTCAGCAAAGAAAAATATCATAATAATGATGATTTTTGTGATAAGAAAAAGTTGGCTAGCAAAGAGAAGTATGCTGTTGATACGGAGTTCCGTGAATGTGTGAAGTTGACAAGCAAAAAGAAGTATGCAGTTAATGCTGAATTTCGTGAAGGTGTTAAGTTGACAAGCAAAAAGAAGTATGCAGTTAATGCTGAATTTCGTGAAGGTGTGAGGTTGGCAAGCAAAGAAAAATATGCAAATAATCCTGCTTTTCGTTCAAAGGTAGTAAGTCAAAGTATAGCAGCAAGAGCAAAAAGAATGCATGATGTTCATGATTTTCACAAAGTTGTTGCAGTTTTTCGGGAAAAAATAAGAACAGGACCTGAATATGTGTGTGCAGTTTGTCACCGTCTTCTTTTCAGACATCAAGTTATTCATTGTATCAAAGATAATTATTTAAAAAAAAAAAACTGTTATTGCTTCACTTGCTAGAATTTGCATAACTAATACTTATCTTCATGAATGCACTGAAACTTGTATTGCAGATTGTGACATCAAAAAAGGTCCTAAAGGTAATCTTTGGGTTTGTTATACTTGTCACAGAAAACTTTCTGTTGGGAAAATGCCTAATGAAAGTGTTGTGAATAATTTGCAATTGGAAAGTATTCCACCACAACTGAATGGTTTGAATACACTTGAGCAACACTTGGTTGCAAGAAATATTCCTTTCATGAAATTGCTTGCTTTGCCAAAAGGTTCACAAAATGGTGTACATGGTCCAGTTGTTTGTGTTCCTTCAAAGTTTGCAGACAATTCTGATATTCTTCCAAGAGGTGATGATCAAATGATTCGTGTGAAATTGAAACGTAAGCTTACATACAAAGGTCATTATGAATACCAATATGTGAACAAAACTAAAATTTGTGATGCATTAATGTATTTGCAAGAACATAATAAGTTTTATGAGGATATTTCACTTAATCATAATTGGGGAAATTCTTTCAGTAGAATTAATGACATGGAAATTCAAGCAGCTGAGAATATGTCTGAGGATGAGTCTAGTGATGTAGAAAGAGATGTTGATGAATCCTTATATGATCAACAGCAACATGGAATGTTGATGGATACATGTTTACAGCCTGTTGATGTGGCTCAAGAAGTCCTTGATCAGCATTTCAATGGTGTGTTCTCCATTGCGCCAGCAGAGGGAAATTCTCCAGTTCAGATGTTACAGGATGAAACAAATGAGTCAAAGTCTTTCCCAACACTATTTCCAAGTGGGAGAGGTGTGTTCCATGAAGTCAGAAAAGAGACACTGACCTTGTCAAAGTATTTCAATGCACGTATTCTGAATGCAGATGGTAGGTTTGCTAGAAATCTGGACTATATCTTTTATGCACAGTATTTATCTGAAGTTCATCAGGTTCTATCAAATGTATCAATTGCTTTGAGAAAGGGATATGATTATAAGCATTTTTCTAATGTTACTTCAGAAATGTTGGTAAATGATGATTCTCTTCAAAGAATTCTAAAAGTTGATGAGGGATATAAGTTTCTTAGACCTATTCGAGGAACACCACCTTTTTGGCAAGGCGTTCAAAAGGATTTGTTTGCCATGGTGAGACAACTTGGAATTCCAACTTGGTTTTGTTCATTCTCTTCTGCTGATTTAAGATGGAAAGAGGTGATTGAATGTCTTTGTAAACAAGAAGGTATGTGTAAAAGTTTTGATGATTTAGACTGGTCTGAGAGATGTGGTTTGTTGAGGAGGAATCCAGTAATAGCTGCCCGAATGTTTGATCATCGCTTTCATGTTTTTCTAAAAGATGTGATTTTATCGCCTGCTCAACCCATAGGTAAGGTTATTGATTACTTTTATAGAGTAGAATTTCAGGCTCGTGGGTCACCTCATACACATGCACTTTTCTGGGTAGAGAATGCTCCTTTGGTTGATGAATGTGATGATGATGTTGTTGCACAATTTGTTGACCAATATGTTACATGTGAAATGCCACCTGTTAATGATGACATGTATGACATTGTCTCTAGTGTTCAGCAACATAGCCGGAGACATTCTAAGACCTGCAAAAAGAAAGGAACAGTCTGTCGATTTAATTTTCCCTCGTCCCCCTACTAACAAGACTTTTATAACGCGGAGCGCATTATCCAAGAAACAATCTGTACTTCAGGCTGAGGTGAAGGCTGCAGATGACTCTAACCAAAATGAGAGTGTGGATGAAGGGAGGATGTATCAACAATGTATGAAAAAGGAGCAGGCTGAAGCTATACTTGAGAAGGTAAGAAAAGTTTTCAGTGATGGATCTCAAACATTTGAATTGGTTGATGATTTGTTTGATTCTGTAGGTATTACTCAGGAGTTGTTTGAAGAGGCATACAAAAGACTTACTAAGAAAACAAGTGTTGTTTTGAAAAGAAAACCTGGTGATGTATGGGTAAATCAATACAACAAGGAGTTGTTGCAATGCTGGAATGCAAACATGGATATACAGTTTGTTGTTGATGCCTACTCATGCATTGTTTATATTGTTTCTTACATATCTAAAGCAGAGCGTGAAATGGGCTTGTTGCTTCAACGTGCACAGAAAGAAGCTTCTAATAACAATATGGAAGCAAAGCAATTTTTAAAGAAGCTTGGATCAGTGTATTTGTTTAATCGTGAAGTGTCAGCTCAGGAAAGTATATATCGTCTTACAAACATGAGGTTAAGAGAATGTTCAAGAAAAGTGCAATTTGTTCCAACAGGTGATGATATTGTTCGCATGAGTTTGCCTTTACATGTTATTCAGAAAAAAGCTCAATGTGGTGAATCAGGAAGTGTATGGATGAGTAACATTATAGAAAAATACAGAGGTCGTCCTACAATGGATGAATTTTATGACATGTGCTTGGCAAGGTTTGCTTCTGAATATCGTATTGTGCCAACATCTGAGCGATCAAATGCCATAAAGCTAAAGAATGATTTGGGTTATGTGAAGAAAAGGACTCGTACTGATTTTGCTGTTGTAAGGTATGCAAGATTTTCCCCCACTAAAAGTCCTGATAATCATTATCAAAGTATTTTGCAGCTTTTTTTGCCACATTATTTAGATACTGAATTGAGACCAGAAAAGTTTTGTTCATTTGAGGAATTTTACAAAATGGGGTCTGTAAAGCTATTTGAGAATGAAATCAAGCCTGTTAAAGTGGTGGTTGACTTTAACAAGAGTTTGTTTGAAAAAGCAGCTGATAATTTACAGATTGCTCAAGACCATCTAGAAATGAATGGTCCCATGGAAGATGCATGGGCTGACATTTGTCCAGAAACTGAACTGGAACGTCTAGAGTGTGTTGAGAAAAAAGAAAAAAAGGAAAGATACTGAGGTATGTGATGAAGTTATTTCAGATTTGTTGTCACCTGCAGAAGTTATGTGCATGTTTGAACCCTTGTCAAAAATGATGTCAAAAGCAGATGCATTTGCTTTGTTAAGGTTACTAAATGAGCAACAGTCTAAGGTTTTGTATAGGATTTGCGAGTGGTGTTTACAGAAAGTACATGGTAAAAACCCTGAGCCATTTCAGGTGTTTGTTACTGGAGGAGCTGGAACTGGTAAATCTTACTTGATAAAGGCCATACAGTATGAAGCTAGTCGTATATTGTCAAAGTTGTCTGATAATCCTGATGAATTGCATGTGGTACTTACTGCTCCAACTGGTGTTGCTGCTTATAATGTCAATGCTGCTACAATTCATAACACTTTCTCAATTGGCATAAATATGTCTTTACCATATCAGCCACTTGGAGAGGACAAGATTAATTGTTTAAGAGCTAAATTTGGAAATATGCAATTATTGATAATTGATGAGATTTCTATGGTTGATCATAAACTTCTTGCATATATTCATGGCAGACTGCGTCAAATTAAACAGTCTGGAGATTCTGTCTTTGGTAAAGTGTCTGTCATTGCAGTTGGAGATTTTTATCAGTTGCCTCCTGTCAAAGGAACACCCTTGTTTAAAGACACAGTTTCTATAAATTTGTGGAGCAGTTTTTCTATTGTTGAGTTAACAGAGATTGTGCGTCAGAAAGATATTCAGTTTGCTCAGATGCTGAACCGTTTAAGAAAACACAGGAAAGGTAATAAAATGCTAGAAGAAGACATTTGTATGTTGAAAGAGCGTGAGACTGGAGATGAGGTAAGCCGAGATCTTCATATCTATGCAAGAAATAAAGAGGTGAATGATCATAACTTTGAAATGTTGCATGAAGTGTGTTCTGACATTGTTGAAATTGCAGCTCAAGATTTTGACAGAATTGCACGAACAGGTCGACTGGAGAAGAAGATTGGTCATCATGTATCAGTTTTGAATACTTGTCTTGAGAAAGTTCTTTATCTTGGTGTTTATGCTCGGGTTATGCTTCTTAAAAATATTGATGTTGGTGATGGACTTGTAAATGGTACTTTTGGTGTTGTTTCTAAAATTTGTTATGGATCTGATGATGCATTTCCTTCATGTATATATGTTACATTTGATGATTTTAGGATTGGAAGATATGCAAGAAATAAGAAGCCTTGTTCAGACCATGACTGTTTAAATGCTACGCCAATTGAACCACATGAGGAAAAGGTCACACATAATGGTGGCATGCGGCGTCAATATCCTTTAAAGTTAGCTTGGGCCTCCACTGTTCACAAAGTTCAAGGTTTAACTGTTGATAAAGCACTTGTTTCACTTAAAAAGATCTTTGCTCCAGGACAGGCTTATGTGGCACTTAGTCGTCTAACATCTCTGGAAGGGCTTGTGATTGAAGATTTTGATGAGCGAGCTATTTATGCAAATAATGACATTGAGGGTTCCATTGAAGAGATGTCTTTATTTCTTGGATCAGGTAAATTTGCACCTTGTTTTCAAATGGTTTTGCAAAATGTGGAAGGACTAATTTCTCATATTGAAGACTTGAAATGTGATGGTAGGTTTATGGAAGCAAGTGTGATTTGTGTCACTGAAACATGGTTACAACATGAATATGACTTTGATTGCTGTAATGTAGAAGGATTTTCATTTAAAAGTAAGTCTAGATATCATGCTTATGATGAGAGTGAGAAATATTTTACAGATTTGAAAAGACAGAAATGTGGAGGAGTTGGTATGTATCATCAAAATAATGTTGAAAGTTACATAATTGATTTGCCATTTCTTAATATTGAATGTTTAACATTTGTTGTGCCTTTTCTTAATGCTATTGTTGCAGTTGTATACAGACCACCATCTTACAGTTTGCCAAGATTTCGATTGAAGTTGCGAGAGCTGATTGAATTCTTAAATATGTTTCCTGGAGGTCAAATTGTTATGGGTGATTTTAATGAAAATCTGTTTATTTCCAGTTCTGTTCAGCAAGTTATGGAGCAGTTTGATTTTATACAGATTGTTAAGGATGCAACAACTGAAAAGGGTACTTTGATTGATCACGTCTATGTGAAGAATATGGAAATGTAGAGTATTGATATTGAAATACTGCCTACTTATTTCAGCTGTCACCAGGCTTTGGCTGTAAATTTTTTTGTTAAGGCTAGTCAAGAATAGAAGATGATGATGATGATGATGATGATGATGATGATGATGCATCAATAGAAATTACCTATATATGCTTATGTTGAATTATAAATACAAAGTAATGCGTGAAGCATCTAAAATTTAATTTCAGTATTAATGGAGAAGAAGCAATGTTTATTTTTTTTCATGATTCAATGTATAGTTCACATGGGGGTGGGTGATGCTGGCATAATTTTATTTTATTTTTAACTATTTTTGTGTTATTATTCAATTATTTTTATTATGCTTCATTTTTGAATCCATTTGTGTAGCTAAAAATCTAAAAATGGAATTGATGTGAAATTTTTGCATGATTCAATGTATAGTCAACATGAGTGTAGGGGTTGCTGGCATAATTTCATATTTTTATTTTTAATTTTTTTATTATTTAATTATTTTTATTATGCTTCATTTTTGAATCCATGTGTGTAGCTTTTTTTTCCTAAAAAAAAATAGAAAATGGAATTGATGTGAATTTTGCATGATTCAATGTATAGTCCACATGGGTGTAGGAAAAAATGCCATCATTGTTTAAGTTGAGTAGATGCATGTGGTTGTTAAATGTATAGTATTAATGAAAGTACAAATTGAATACATTTAAGGAGAGAATGTGTAAAATATTATATTTTTTTTCATCATTTTCATTGATTTTTCAAATTTCTTTTAATTAATTAAATTTTTATTATGTTTTGTAAAAATTTGAAAATGAAATTAATATGAAAGTTCAAACCTTATTGTGATGAGTTTACTTGTTGGTCTTAAAGCTAAAATGACAATATCAGTGGATTGCAAGTGCAGTATTATGAGATTAATACACAATCGTCTTCTGGTCATTTAGATGTAAGTATTAAATTTTTATTTGAATATTCAAGTTAATTCATATGATTTGTGTGTTTTTATAGTTTTATTGTATTTTGTATTGCTAGGGTTAATAATTTTAGTATGTAATTTATTTGAAAGTTTTAATTGTTTTACTTGAATGCCTGTATTTGTTTCAGGTGTTTGGTCAGAAAGAAAGAGCTGATTGAAATATACAAAATGTTAAACTGAGCAGAAAACTGAATCATACAATTCAAACAAATACATTTCATTGTTGGATATCCAAGATTGTATGTTGGTACTCATTCTGTGACCTAAAATATGTAAGTATTTATAGACAATTATTTAGTATTATAACAAGTGTATTTTCTTTCTGCTGTGATTCAATTGCATTTTAGCTTTTTATGCATTTTAGTGTGGAGATGGTAAAACAAGTAGATTAAAGATTAAAGAAAACTTTATTACCTTTCATTACAGTGTAGTGGTATAATAGGAGAGTATAAAATTCTTGTGCTTTTGGTCATTGTTGGCATGTGTGTTTAAAGTCTAAAAGTGCAAAGACTGATAGACAAGTGAAAGACAATTGTGGGGATAGCTGGGTTTCTTTATGATCATTTTGACCTTTCTGATACATCTTTTACTGTAGGTCCAAGTCAGTGGATAAAGTGTATTTGAAAATATTCTGTGTTGTACACAGAACTAATGTCACCTGTCAGGATGCTCTCCGCAGTTCCTTCAAGTAATAGTCAATTTCTCATTTTTTTCTTGGATGAACTGTAAAACTTTAGCTTATGTTTATTTTTAACTTTCAGCTTCCAAAATAGCACCACATGAAAATGTTTAGTTTTGAAGTAATGTATTAAACCCCCTTTTTCCCCTTTAACATTGTGCTTTGCAATACAGCAACAACTGGACTTTCAGTGTATTTCCTTTTAAGTTACCTTGCCAGGTTTTTTTGGAGCAACTAATATGCTTCTATGTCAAGTAAGTCTAAGAATTAACGTATAATATTTGTGTGTAGTAATTTGTTTATACATTGTACTATTTTATTGTTGTACATTTTAATTTGTAATGGCTGAAATGATTTACATTGTATTTTCCAGCATTTACATGCAATTACGGTTTCTGAGACTACTACTTTAATGACAAACTGTTATTGTTATTGTTATTGTTATTATTATTTGTTTTTGTTTTCCAGATCTTGCAAAGGCATGCTGCTATTGTGAAGTTTATCTTGGATGTTTGCCAGTGTTTCCACATTTTTGGCTTACAGCATTGCTTAGTTAGCATTGTGTACAGTCTTTGTATGTATGTATGTATTTATATTACTTTAGTTGTTGTTGTTGTTATTGTTATTGAAAATGCACCCTATTGTTCTTCGATTACTTATTATTAGAGTGCATTGAAAAAAGTCTATTGTTTTTCGACTTCTTCTTCTTCTTCTTCTTCTTCTTCTTCTTATTATTATTATTATTATTATTATTATTATTATTATTATTACTACCATTCCAACTGTGAACTGTCATCAACTATAACTCCTGTCAATTTTATTATGCTTCATTTTTTGAATCCATGTGTGTAGCTTTTTTCCTAAAAAAAAAAAAAATAGAAAATAGAATTAAGCTTAGTTTTGTCATCATGCTAGTCAACTTAACTGTCATGTGGTTCAAACTTCTCATTTAATTAACTGTTCAACCATTCCAACTGTCAGTTATCCAATTATGCGTCCAGTCATCTAAAATCCACTAAAAACAGCAACTGCATTTTCAATGCACTCGTAGTTTCTCTGAAATTACATTCTCTAGTTATTATTATTATTATTATTATTATTATTATTATTATTATTATTATTTATTATCATCATCATTATTTTCTTTTTTATTATTCTTTCCTTAAATTATAGTGCTTTCTTCTGTTGGAAATATACTGACCATACAGTGATGTCACCTGTCAGGATGCTCTCCATAGTTCCTTCAAGTAATGAAATATTCAGTAAATTTCTCATTTTCTATCTTGGATGAACTGTAAAAGGTATAGCCAATGTTTTTTTTTTTTTTTAACTTTCAGCTTCCAAAATGGCACCACATATGATGTTTAGTTTTAAAGTAAATTATTAAACTTTTCCCCTTTTTTCTCCCTTCCACATTGTGCTTTACCATACAGCAACCACTGAACTTTCAGCGTTTTTCCTTCTAAGTTACCTTACCAGGTTGTTTTATGAGCACCTAATATGCTTCTATGTCAAGTAAGTATAAGAATTAATGTAATATTTGTGTGGAGTAATTTGTTTATACATTGTGCTATTTCATTTCTGCCCATTTTAATTTGTAATGGCTGAAATGATTTCCATTGTAATTTAGAGGATTTACATGCAGTTATGGTTTCTGAAAACTTAACATTTTTCAGAAAACTAAGTAAATTTAATTGGTTGTGATTTGTAAAGTGGGGGTGTGGTGATTTTAGTATGATTCTAAATAAATGTGTTGTATTGTTTGTAGACCTGAGAAATTCTGAACCATTTCTGGAGCAATTACTTATTAAAAATGTTTACATTTTATATTGCAACTGAACTGATGAGATTATCTAAGTTGTGGATTGTAATATTACTTCAATGACAAACTGTTTTTTTTCCAGATCATGCAAAGGCATACTGTTATTGTGAAGTTTATCCTGGATGTTTGTTAGTGTTTCCACATTTGTGGATTACAGCATTGCTGTCTCAACATTGTAATATCTTCGTATTTCTGTATTTATATTACTTTATTACTATTATTATTTTATTTATTTATTTATATTTATTTTTATTTATTTATTTATTTATTTATTTATGTATTTTTATTTATTTTATTTATTATTTTGTTTTTACTATTCTCTCCTTAAATTATAGTTGGTACTTGTATTTTTTTTAAAATGCGAGTTTAAAATTTTTTTTTTTTATTTTAATTTTTTTTTTTTTATTATTTTGATTTGACATGAATTAGAAGTTTAGTTGTAACTTTCTATAAATAACATTTACAAGTCACAATGAAATGGTAAAATTTGTTATGTTCAGTGTGAAAGTATAATTTGGTCTTGAACTGGAATAAAAAAAAATAAACATGTGGATGGATCATTGTAGCAATAGTTTTGTTTTTTTCAGTCCCAGAAAAAGCAAGGAACAACTATCCAACTACTTAGTGACTGAATTTCAGGAACAGGTGACAAATATGTCTGCCATCTCTACAAAGTGTATGACATTGTGTTATACTTCAATAAAGATATATAATTGTATGTTGTGAATTAAATTATATTCCAACATTGATCTGTGTTACCCTCAAGGTGCATGTTTAAAATAAGGTGAATTCAAGTACTTCCGACACTTCATGACACTTCAAGCCAGGATAAAAATACAATACTCATATGTTGATATACAGTACTTTGATGTACTTTTTATAGGCCTGTGGCCAGTGAGTATGTTAATTGACAAAAATTAACGTGGATTTTACTGAATAACAAATACTTCCAAATCTAAATGATGTTGATAGATTCAAAGCACAATGGATGGTGCATTTTCCTAAACGACTCTAATTTGATGTATTTTACCAAAGATTCATAGACCTGTAACCAGCAGGTATGAGTTTGTAAATTGGTTTAAAATGTCATGTCAGAGATGGGTTTAGAACCTGTAATATTCTGCTTTGAAAGGCTAAGCATTAATCCACTGAGCTGATGAGCAGTGCACTAAGTACTTATTTTTATTATAACCTACTTAAAATGGCAAAGGCATCCTTCATGTAGTCCGAGAAGGATAACCTTAGTTGGTGAGAACAGATTGACAATTAAATGCCAGATGCCAGTGATCATGAAGTTGACTGAAAAGCTAGTTGAAGGATCTGTGTTGTCACTTTCAAGGTGCATGTTCCAAGACGAGGTGAACTCAAATAAATCTTCAAGCAAGTGAGATACATGCTGAATCTTTTTTTGTTTACCTCAATAAAGATGTATTGTGAGCTGTGAATTATTTCCAAATGATTTGATTTAGATAGTGGCTTACATGTTAAGTTCAGCCATCAAGATCAGGGCCGGACTGGGACCAAAAAATGGCCCGGGCATTTTTGGCCATGGCGGCCCACCATGATTTTATTCAATAATAATAACGTTGTGGCTAGCTAGAATAACACTGTAAGTTGGACATATTGCATGAATATGAGAGATTTAATTAAACTAGCCCAATATCCTTTATGAAAATTATGACTAAATGACAGCCCCGGCCCAAAAATGACTGTCGGCCCACCGGGCATTGCCCTGTATGCCCTATGGCCAGTCCATGCCTGATCAAGATTATGCCAGCATGATAATTAGTGGTTTGATCTGGCATGAGATGGCAGAGCTGGGATTTGAACCCACAATGTTCTACTTTGAGAGGCTATGCATCAACCCACTGAGCTAATGAGAATTGCTCTCAATCCTACTTTCATTCACCTACTTAAAGTAGCAAGGAACCTAACAGTCCAAGCTGAAATGAGAAGAATGAGTTTAGTGTTCAGTGAGTGCAGATTGCCAATCAATTCCACAGGTGCCAGTTGACTGAAAAGCCAGTTGAAGGATCTGTGTTGTCACTTTCAAGGTGCATTCAAGAATCAGGATAGAAACACTGAATATCTTTATTGTTTGGTAACTGTGCTGTTTGATTTTTTAAATGGTGTTTGATATTGCCATAAAGTAATTTTGACATCAGAATTAGCATTTTCATCAACCTTGTCATGTCGGAGATGGGATTTGAACCCTTGATCTCATAGCCTTTCACTTTGAATTGCTAGGCCTATGCTCACTGAGCCAGTCTGCCTGCATAGCATTACTACTGGCGAGTCACTCACTCAAAGTCGTAAGGGATAGCCTACAAGCAGACCACTGATTTCAAACTAAAATTAAAGCACTTTGCCAAAGAGTAGACCAGGGAGATTTTGCACAGTTACTTGAACTTATATAATGATTAAACTATTAAAATTTCAAAGGGTTTGGTTGATTTTAATCAAAGTGCTCAAACTTTAATTAACTATAATCTTAATACCGATAGACATATGCAAGTGACAATGAATAGAATAGAGTGGCTTGGTCTGTAGATTGTGTCTGACCATTTTGGTCATGATATGACTAATTTTGTGGCCTGTGAAACTTTAGTTTCACTTTGACTAAAGTCAGAAATTCTGGGCAAACTAAACATTTTTTGTAAAATAAGACCATTGTAAGAAAGATGCAGTCAAGTCCAAGGATTAAGGGACTATAGGACTTTTGAGTGTATGCACTACTGGTCAGGAGATATGGGCTTGAATGGAATTTGTTGAATTATAGCGCCACCTATGTGTGCAGTACCACTAGTTTTAGGCTCTGAGTAGTGGGGGCAATTTCTGGTCTTTCTGGAAAATTACAGGAGTTTTGGCCTTGCGGTTTAGGCTGCCCAACCACTTTTAGCGGAGAAAAAGAAGAATAATAATAAATATAGCTGCGAGCAGCGATGAGGGGGCCAAGCAGCAATCGTCGAGTTTGTCACAGTATCGCCTTTGTCGCACACGCCCCCCGAGCAACACTCCCAAGCTACTAACCACAACGTGACATTATCTCACCCCCAAAAAGCGCATCGAGCATGTTTCGACAGTGTCAGCCTAGGTATAAGTACCCAGTGCCCAGTGACCCCAGCACACCCAGCGATCAGTGTCCACTAAAAGTGTTGTCCAGTGTCCATAAAACCCAACACTGCCCCACCCACCCCCCCGCTACAAACACCCAGTGCCCAGTGACCCCAGCACCCCTTGAACCCCCAGCAAACATTGTCCACTAAAGCTGTTGTCCAGGGTCCATTAAACTCAACACTGCCCCACCCACCCCCCCGCCACAAGGACCCAGTGCCCAGTGACCCCAGCACCCCTGGCATCCCCAGCGCTTTATTGAGTTTGTCGCAGTGTTGCACAAGCCCCAGTGACCCCAGCACCCCAAGCGATCAGTGTCCACTAAAACTGTTGACCAGCTTCCATTAAACCCAACACTGCCCCACCCACCCCCCTGCCACAAAGACCCAGTGCCCAGTGAACCCAGCACCCACAGTGCATTGTTGGGTTTGTCGCAGTGTTGCCTTTGTCGCACAAGCCCCAGTGACCCCAGCACCCCCAGCGATCAGTGTCCACTAAAAGTGTTGTCCAGTGTCCATTAAACCCAACGCTGCCCCACCCACCCCCCACCACAAAGACCCAGTGCCCAGTGACCCTAGCACCCCTTGAAACCCCAGCAAACATTGTCCACTGAAACTGTTGTCCAGTGTCCATTACACCAACCCCCCCCTTCTCCAGTGCTCACCAAATTAATGGAGCATGTTCAGGACAGTGTCCTGAGTCTATGTACCAAATTTGGTGTCAATCGGAGAATGTTCAAGAAATTATACTGCCCCCAGTGGTCAATGTTCACCAACTTTTTTGAGTGTGTTCAGGACAGTGTCTTGAGTCTATATACCAAATTTGGTGTCAATCGGAGAATGTTCAAGAAATTATACTGCCCCTAGTGGTCAGTGTTCACCAAATTTTTTGAGCTTGTTCAGGACAGTGTCCTGGGGCTTCCGGTTTGGCCATGAGGAGATAGGCTGCACAGAAACGGAGCTCCCATCTAAACTTTTTGACTAGACCTTTAAAAACGGCATTTTTGGTAATTGAACATAAAAACTAACACTCTTGCGTTGAATATATCGCCTTTACACCGTGAGCAAGGTACAGACTTCGTATTATGAAAAACAAGCCATCTTCATCAACTCGAAGTAGCGTTGCTAGCAGGGTAGCAGCTATGGCTAAGGCAGCTAACACTACTGCAATGGCTTCAGCCTCAGATGGAGTTTCTATGAGCCAACTTGTAACTGAATTGGAAAAGCAAAGAGCTTCGTTGAAAGGGGACATTGCTGCCTTAATCCAGGAATCTACTGCTTCATTACAGTCTTCTGTGAACGCGCTTACTGAGACGGTCAGTAGTTTTCAAGAACGGCTAACAGCGACAGAAAACTTGGCTGGAGAAAATTTTGCTGCACTGAACACAGCAGAGAAAAAGATTAAACTGCTAGAGACACAAAACGAGACTCTTCTTGAACGTGTGGAAGACTTGGAGAATCGTTCCCGAAGGGCGAACCTCAGAATTCTGAATGTTCCTGAGGATAGTGAAAAAGGCCAGTCTACTATACAGTTTGTGTCGGAGATGTTACTAGAAGCGATGGGCGAGGGTGTTTTTGACAGGCCACCAGAACTGGAGAGGGCACATCGCTCTCTTGGACAAAAGCCCCAGGACGGACGCCCCCCACGCCCTTTAATCGTCTGCTTTCATCGATTTCAAGATAAAGAGAAAATTCTGCGGTGGGCCCGGTCACACGAGGTGGAGTTTAGAGGAACTAAACTGAGGATATACCCCGACATGTCGGCGACCCTGGCAAAGAGGCGTGCATCGTTCAAGGGAGTTAAGCAACTTCTCTACGAGAAAAACATCCGATTTCAACTGCTTTATCCCGCACGACTCCGAGTTCAGTTTGACAACCAGACATTCAACTTTTCATCACCCGAGGAGGCTCAGGACTTTTATGACCATCGGATTGCCACACGCGATTAGAGGGGGCTGTGCTGACAGGCAGCGGATTCAGATCACTTCGCTTACGATGTAGGTGAAATAGCTAGATCTACGTAATTCATAGCTTGAGTTCACCATACTGTTTATGTAAATTGTTAGCGATGTGTGCAAGCTCATTTTCGTTTTTGTTTCATGGCGAAGTTATAAACCAGTTAGCCTAGGCTACATGCCAACTAGATAGTTTTGATACCGTCATGTCATGGACAGTGGCGTAATGTAAAATCGGACGGTGGATAACCGGTTTATGGACAATGTGGACCTTCTCTGGGGCTCAAATAACTTACAGCAGCCATATATTTTCCTTCTTTTAATCTACTTTTGAATTATCCAAGCTGCATAATAATTTGGTTTGCATAGGCCTACAGTGGTATTAATATTTAACTGTCTCAGTGTTATAGCCGGTTCAATTCAGCAACATTATAGCCTACATTTTGAGGTTGGTTTTTATTTGGTTGTTTGTTTTTCTTGCATTTCCTCTCATTTTTATGGGGAAATAGGTTGAATCTCTGCGTTTACCTGTTAATGTGGAGGAATGGGAGTAGCCTAATACAATAGTAACACTGTGATGGACTATTGGAAGTTTTATATAATAGGGCTGCGGTTCATCACTGTTCGAACGATGAACCTAGTATTTTTTTTCATTTCTATGGGTATGGGTTAGCCAGGATTGTGTGTGTTTTGTTTGTTTATTTGTTTTGTTTTGTTTTGCAACCCCCCCCCCCCCCCCCGTCATGGCTCAACAATATGGATACAAGCTTTACTGTCACTTTTGACCTCATTACTCACTTATCATCATAGGAAGTATGAGTATGTCTGGAGGTTCATCAATCAGGTTTATTAGTTGGAATGTAAGAGGAATGAATGGACCAGTAAAGAGGGCCCGCATATTTTCACATTTGAAAAGACTGCACACTGAAATTGCGTTTCTGCAGGAAACACATTTGCGCATCCAAGATCAAGTATTGTTAAGGAAAGATTGGGTGGGACAAGTTTTTCACTCTTCCTTTAGTAGTAGAGCTAGAGGTGCTGCAATAATAATTCATAAGAAAATACTTTTCACAGCCTCTGAAATAATATCAGATCCACAAGGCCGTTATATTATTGTTTCAGGTAGGTTATTTCATACCCCTGAGGTGTTGGTTTGCATTTATGCTCCCAATTGGGACGATGCTGACTTTTTCAGGAAAATACTGTCCTTATTGCCAGACCTAAACACTTCTCATGTAATATTTGGGGGGGGACATGAATTGTGTGATGAACACGTCCATGGACTGTTGAAATCCCAAAGCTGTACCCAAATCAAAGATGTCCACTGCTCTGTCAAGTCTCATGACCCACATAGGATGTGTAGACCCATGGAGATTTTTGTATCCCAGCAAAAAAGAATTTTCCTGTTTCTCTCATGTGCACCAGTCTTATTCTAGGATAGACTACTTTTTCATCGATAAGTATTTCCTTCCTTCCATTAAAACTGTAGAATATTCAGCGATAGTAGAATCTGACCATGCACCCATAATTCTTGATATTAACATCAAACTTAATTATTCTTCAAGACCAGTCTGGAGGCTGAACACAGCCTTACTTTCAGATGCTACTTTTTGTAAGTTCATCTCCAAGGCCATTGATGATTTCCTCTTAACTAACCAAAATGATACTACATCACCATCAATATTATGGGAAACATTAAAAGTTGTCTTTCTCTGCATCACGTTCTAAAAACAAAAGGCAAGCACAAGAAAAGCTAATTGATTCTATTTTAAAAACTGACAAAGAGAAATTTAATGTCAAAGTCCAATATGACTTACTCTCCACAGAGAAAACAGAATATAATCTCCTAAGGTCACAGGCTTTCTTTTACGAGCATGGAGAAAAAGCAGGGCGTCTACTTGCTCATCAGCTGAAGGGAATGTCTGCATCTCGTCTTATTCCAAATATCAGGACAAAAACTCAGCAGTTGACAGTGGACCCCCAGGAAATTAACAATACCTTTAAAGACTTTTATGAGGAATTATATACATCAGATTTCCCCCTTGACACTTCGCATATGAAGGAACTTGACTATCCCAACAATTTCACAAGATTGTTGCGAAAATCTAGAGGCACCTCTGGATAAGCAGGAGATAGAAAACTCAATCAAGGAAATGCAGAGTGGAAAAACTCCTGGACCGGACGGTTTTCCGGTTGAGTTTTATAAGAAGTTTTCATCACAATTAACACCCCTGCTTCTTTGTTTGTTTAATCACTCATTTGAAGAGTCGTCCCTCCCACAGAGCCTTACAGAAGCGCTTATTACTGTTTTGTTAAAGCCTGGTAAAGACCCAACAAACTGTGGCTCATACAGGCCTATATCTTTATTGAATGTGGATGCGAAGATTTTGGCGAAGGTTTTGGCTTCTAGAGTTAACACTGTCATAACAGACATTATCTCAACAGACCAAACTGGTTTTGTTAGAGGACGCCATTCATTCATTAACATACGTAGGCTCCTAAATATAGTGCACTCTCAGTCGTCTGGGGATGCACCAGAGGTGGTTGTGTCCCTGGACGCTGAGAAGGCCTTTGATAGGATCGAATGGGGCTACCTCTTTCAAGTATTGACTAGATTTGGGTTTGGACCAAAGTTTGTGTCTTGGGTTAAACTGTTATATTCCTCTCCAAAAGCTGCAATAGTTACAAATAAAGTACGCTCCCAATATTTCCCTCTGTCCAGGGGTACACGTCAAGGTTGCCCCCTGAGCCCATTGCTGTTTGTTCTAGCAATAGAACCTCTATCAATAAAGCTTAAAACCACACATTCTATACAAGGTATTAGAAGGATGGGTATGGAGCATAAAGTTTCTTTGTATGCTGACGATCTTTTGATTTACGTAACAGACCCTTTAGCTTGTACACCAGTGATTTTGAATATTTTGGGGGACTTTAGTGGATTCTCAGGGTATAAAGTTAATTACTTTAAAAGTGTGTGTTTCCCTATTAGTGATGAGGCTCATCAAATGGAGGAGGCGGACTTGCCCTTTTGTCTTACCAAATCTGGGTTTAAATATTTGGGAATTAATGTCACACCCACATTTTCTGGTCTATATGGTAGCAACTTCACCCCATTACTTGAGAAATTAAAATCTGATCTCCAACGATGGAGTACAATTCATCTGTCTTTAGCTGGGAAAATCAGCTGTATTAAGATGAATATATTACCTAGATTTTTATATTTATTTCAAAGTCTTCCATTTTTTCTCCCCAAGTCATTTTTCCGCACAATTGATAAGTTACTGCTAGGTTTTATATGGGGTGGTAAGGCTTCAAGACTTCGTAAATCACTTCTTGAAAGGCCTAGGCAGAGTGGTGGACTAGCTCTTCCAAATTTTATGTTTTATTATTGGGCAGGGAACTTGCAGAAGGCTGTATTTTGGTTTCAATCCCCAAATACAGAGTGGTGCAGGGCAGAGGCACAATTTTGTAAATTCACATCCCTTCCTGCATTACTAACATCAAAACTCCCTTTCTCCCCTTCACAATTTACCTCTAGTCCTGTAGTCAGTTCAACGTTGAGGATTTGGACGCAATTTAGACAGACATTTCATTTGACTGATCTCTCCATGCTTAGCCCAGTCTGTAATAACCATCTTTTCCCAGCCTCCAGACTGGATGACACCTTTAAACAGTGGGAACAAATGGGCCTTTCTACATGTAAAAACTTTTTCATAGATGATGTTTTCCCCAGCTTTTCTGACCTGGCAAACAAATTCCAAATTTCAAAATCTAGCTTTTTTAGGTATCTTCAAATTCGTCATTTTATTCGAACACATGCCCCTTCATTTCCTCAACTGCCCAGGCCTTCACACTTAGAGGACATATTGCTGACTCCTTTGGCTTTGAAAGGTCAAATTTCTATCATCTACAATTTGATTATGTCATTCAATAATGTATCTCTGAATGGCATTAAATTAAAATGGGAAGAGGATCTAGGGATGGATCTTGCAGAGGCAGTATGGGACAGAGCACTGAGCTGGGTAAATGGCACCTCCTCTTGTGCACGTTTAAATTTGATTCAGTTTAAGGTTCTGCATCGTATGCATTATAGTAAGGCTAAATTAGCTAAAATATATCCCAATCTTAACAATACATGTGACCGCTGTGGACAGGATGAAGCAGACCTTCTTCATATGTTTTGGTCTTGTCCAGCACTTGAAGAATTTTGGACATCAGTATTCAGGATCCTGAGTGAGGCCTTTGATATACCATTACAGGGTAGTTCTATAACAGCCATATTTGGTGTCCAAGGGAATGGAGATTTTCTAATGCCTAATAGTAAAGATGGAGTTGTTGCTTTTGCCACTCTGATAGCGAGGAGAAGGATTCTAATGGAATGGAAATCAGTAGCACCACCAAAAGCATCAGTATGGCTATCTGATATGATGATGTTTCTTAAAGTTGAAAAGATTAAATTTTTCCTAAGAGGATCAACCAAGAAATTTTTCAAAACTTGGGACCCTCTACTCACTTATTTTGACAAACTCACCTCACTCCCCTCTACATAACCTGATTTCACAGTAAAGTGCACAATTTTCACCTGCTACATTCATGAATAGAGCCCCCCCCCCCTTCTTTATTTTCATTTATTTTATTTTATTTATTTATTTTAATTTTATTATTTTTTTCTCTTGGCAAAGGGATGTTGTGGGTGGGATATGGGTTGTTGTGTCTTTGATATGTCTTTAAGAGTCTGTTGGAGTGTAATCTGATGTATACTTTACAAAAGACAATAAAAACACATGTCAAAAAAAAAAAAAAGGACAGTGTCCTGAGTTTATGTACCGAATTTGGTGTCAATCGGAGAATATTCAAGAAATTATAGCGCCCCTAGTGGTCAGTGTTCACCAAATTAATGGGGCGTGTTCAGGACAGTGTCCTGAGTCTATGTACCAAATTTGGTGTCAATCGGAGAATATTCAAGAAATTATAGCGCCCCTAGTGGTGAACTGCTTTTATATATTAACTCAGGATGTGATCATGAGTCCACGTACCAAGTTTCATTGCGATACATGGAAGTATTACTGAGATATGAACTCACTTCCTGTTTGGCGGCTTCGCCGTCAAATTTCATTGGCTGCTGTGGCCGAACGCTTTCAAACCTGAAGACAAAATTGATAGGTTTTGTGAGGCGTGGTCTGAAGACCCTGTATACCAAGTTTCGTCAAATTCGGACAAAGTATGGGACCGCTGTAAAATTAGTTTCACTTTCCAATCAATCTAAGATGGCGTCATTCCAAGATGGCGGAAAATTACGTCACAGAGTGCGTTGGAATGGGCGTGGACCAAGGATTCCAAAGATACTAGTTAGGTTAAGCTAGCATGTAAGAATGCATTTTTTGATTTTTACCAGCTGGTGGCGCTAGAGTGTCAAACGTGGATAGGTGGGAGTGGTCAGGGTCGGGTGGAGAGTCCACCCACCAAGTTTGGTCAAGATTGGTCAAAGGGTCTCCGAGATCTGAGGTCACTTCCTGTTTGGCGGCTTCGCCGTCAAATTTCATTGGCTGTTGTGGCCGAACGCTTTCGAACCCGAAGACAAAATTGATAGGTTTTGTGAGGCGTGGTCTGAAGACCCTGTATACCAAGTTTCGTCAAATTCGGACAAAGTTTGGGACCGCTGTAAAATTAGTTTCACTTTCCAATCAATCCAAGATGGCGTCATTCCAAGATGGCGGAAAATTACGTCACAGAGTGCGTTGGAGTGGGCTTGGTCCAAGGACTCTAACGGTACTGGTTGCTCGAAGATGGGTCGCACGAGTCAAAAGTTGATGTTTTGCACTTTTCACTTTGACCAGGCTGTGGCGCTACAGGGTGTGTGATGGGACCCTGAAACTTGGTCAAAATGATCAGGGGCGTGTCCCCAATCAGTGTGCCAAATTTCAGCATTTTCCCGTAAGCGGTTCTATGGGCTGCCATAGACTTCAATGGCAGAGGAATAATAATAATAATAATAATAATAATAATAATAATAAGAAAAGGTAGAAACACTAAGGGTGCCCCGCAGCTGCGCTGCTTGGCCCCCAATAAACAGAACAAAAACAATAGGGTTCCGCGCAGCTATGCTGCTTGGACCCCTAAATATAGCTGCAAGCAGCAATTAACGGGGTCCAAGCAGAAGTCCAGTGCAGCCCTCTCAGGCTACAAGACAACATACACTAGACTTGTTTACCAAATCCAAGTTTGATGTACCCAGGATGGGAATTGCTACTAGTTTGGCTGAAGGCACTAATAGAGTGGACTGTGTCCATCAACAACTCTTGAATAAACCCAATGCACTTATATTTGTGCCAGGAGATTTTAACCACTGTAACCTGAACAGTACACTCCCTGGGTTCCAGCAATACGTAACAGGTGGCACTTGGCAAAAGCGGATCTTGGACAGATGTTACGGTAACATTGAGAATGCATACATGGCAAGTGTTAGACCCCCCCCTCTCAAATTCAGACCACAACAGTATTCACTTAATCCTCATCTACAAGTCAGCACTAAAAACAAGTAAACATAGCACTAAGACTGTAAGCGTGTGGGATGACAGGCATAAAAAGGAACTGAGCGGCTGCTTTCTAGCATTGGATTGGGACGTCTTTTACCAGGACAGTGATCTGGTCAATATGGCAGAGGCAATATCTGCCTATATAATGTTTTGTGTCGACACTATTGTTCCAAAAAAGGACATAGAGATTTATCCTAATAATAAAAAGTACGTAACACTGGATATCAAGAGCTGCATCAGAAGGAAAAACATGCATTTCGTAATGGGGATACCATGGAACTGAAAGCGGCCCAAAGGGGATTAAATGTAAAATTAAGGGAGGCTAAGGAGCAACATAGACGACGGGTCCAGGGAGAGTTTGCTAATATGGATGCTAAAAAAATGTGGGATTGTGTGAACGAGATTACTAACTTGAAGAATGGGAAAAGGGAATTGTATGTTTGCAATGAATTGGAGAGAGCTAATGACCTTAATTTATTTTACACACGTTTTGAGACTGTCAATGATGATGATGATGATGATGGTAGTGACTTAGTCACTATCTGTGAGCAGGACAAAATAATAATTGACCCTAGTTTAGTTAAAAGGGCTTTCAGAGCACTAAATCAAAAGAAGGGTAGTGGGCCAGATGGGCTTTCTCAATTCATTTTACATGAATTTGCATCTGAGCTTACACCAGCTTGGTGTCCGCTATTTCAGTTAATGGTAGATACACACATGATCCCAGCTCAGTGTAAAAGGGCCATTATAATCCCAATTACAAAAAAGCCTTGCCCAAAGGAGAACAATGATTACAGACCTGTTTCATTGACTTCAGTAGTAAAGAAGTCATTGGAGCGGATCATGATGGGTCTGTTGAACAGGCAAATTCAGCATCTCCGGGAAGTACCAATTTGCTTATAGTGATGGTAGGATTACTGGTGATGCCCTAAGCCAGGGCTATTCAATTAGTTTTCCAAGGGGGCCACATTTAGAATCCAAGAACTTGAGCTGGGCTGCAAATGTTTCGCGGTCACTATTTTCCAACAATCAAATCGCAACACATTGATTAAAAATGCATATTTGCTTTTTTTTAACAATCATAACTTTGTATATAAAGTGAATTATTCATCCCTAAATGTCCTATTACAGAACTTATTTTGCACTCCAACAGGTAGGCTAAAAGAAAAATTTAAAATAACATGTAAACACCCAAGGACTGGACTCTAATATAAGTACAGCTGTCATAAGAGGAAATGCTGCATCAATAGACCAAAGCGGCTTTAAAAAAATAAATAAAAAGGCTGCGCAACAGCGCCAAAATCCTCTGGTGGCCAAAAACTGGAATTACATGTACTTGCTTAGAATCGTCAGAGAGAATGAACAGTGGAAAATACCTTCAAAAATATTTCCTACTGAATTAATGACACTTAAATTGACGTAGTTTGGGGACAAATTATCTATTTATTAATATTCTGCAAATTATAAGGTATATATTAAGTTTTGGAGGCTGGCGACTATATTTTAGTTTTAAAGATGATGAATCATGTCGGCCGCATCTGGGCCGTGTCTGGGCTGCATCTGGGTTAGGGCCGCCAATTGAATAGCCCTGCCCTAAGCACTTTGTCACTCCTTCTTCTAAAGCACCTAGATAACTCCAAGGCATATGCGTGTTTACTATTCATGGATTTTAGCTCAGCCTTTAATACTATCCTGTCCTTGTCTCTTTTAAGTAAAATGCAACATTTGGAGGTTAACTCATATGTGCTCAGATGCTATCAGGCATTCTTAAAGGACAGAACACAATAGGTCAGAGTTAATTCCACACTCTCTGACTCCCTGACCATTAATACAGGTTTACCCCAAGGCCGTGTAAGCTCTCCTCTACTCTTTACATAATACACCAATGACTGCAGGAACCATAACTTAAATAACTACATTATCAAATTCTCAGGCGACACAGTTATTTTGACTTTACTCACCCCAGACTCAGACATAAGGGTCTATCAGTCTGAGATAGATGGGGTGATACAGTGTTGGGAGGGTTACTTTTAAATGTATTTCGTTACAGATTACAGAATACATGCCCCAAAATGTATTTTGTAACGTATTCCGTTACGTTACTCAATATGAGTAACGTATTCTGAATACTTTGGATTACTTTTAATGTTATGCCTTTTTACAACTGCATGAATGTAGCAATCACATCCTGCAAATTTTTTTGTTTTTATCAACAAATTGGCTGTTCAGCCCCAGTCTCCATTAAAGCCCATGGTGCAGGTTGAACATCACTATGCAGCATTGTGTACATTGATGAGAAAACAATTCGATTTTCAGTCTCATAGAAATCTAACTATACCATAAATGGAATTATTAGATAAAATTGTCTTAAAAAATAACTTCCGTCTGTCTAAATCACCGACCGGACGTGACGAATGCCAAGGAACACAGCTCAAATCTAGGTTCACGATGTCAATGGAAGTCGAGGAGGAATTCCCTGGTGGCCACGTCTACGATGGCCCACAGCCATATAATAACGAGCCTTCAGGCGCGAAAGAGGATAGGGCGACAAAACGGGGCGGAACGATGGGCAGAGAATAGAGGTAGAGTTGTGCGTCCAGGAGAATTAGTGGAGAATTGGGCTAATGTTTTGGTGAGTTGCTGTAGCATGGTGGCTAACGTTGGTTCTATCTTGGACTTGCACCCTTGGTGTTGTAATAAATAAAATCAGGTTGATCAAACATACTTTCGACCTTTCTCTTGATTAAACAACTATGTATATTGCCTTACTATAACGTAGTAACATTTTGTCTTATATTCTATTTGACGTAATACCGACAAGGGTTGTGCAGTCTATCTTCAATGCTAGCTACATTGACAATGCATAACATCAATAGCCCAATATTAGCATTTAAACTACAATAACAACCGACTAACAGTAATATCTGAAAATGTCGGTAAATGTGAACATGGTGTTGTTAGAAGGACTGAGATAAGGGCAGATCAGGAAAAGAAACAAGGGTTTGAGACTTTGCAAAGGGCTGACGTTAGCTATGTGCAGACGCTAGTAGACAGCATGTGTTGACGTGAGGTAAAGGCATTCGGTAGATTGACCCCAGACATTACCTTACTATCCTTCCCGGGTATGATGCCTGCTTTCTAAATATCTTATTGCTGCAGGTGGTATACCCAGCTTCAAGCAAAAGCATAGCTCTCTCCAACCCAGCAGGCCAGAGTATGCTTAGACAACAAATTTACAAAAATAATTATGCTACCTAATGTCAGTCATATATTATTTGAGATTTTTGTACTGTACATAATTTCTCCTAAGGGATTAGCACGCACTTGGAGCTTCATATGAAATATAGAATAGAATAAAAAAGGAAATGTTACATCAAATACTGTCAATTCACTCTGACCATTATCAATATCAACTTTGCATCAGTCATCCCTCTAGGCAGTATACAATTTACAGGTAGGTAGTTAGATCATGGGCATATGGCTATGTCAGCACAATCAGGAGGCAATTTCCATAGGAAAGGGGAAAACACACAGGATTTCAATGGCCCCGTATGGGCACATTTTGTTCTGTACAAAATTAATACACAATCACAAAGTGTATTGGTGTATATAAGTTATTTATTTTCAAAAGGTCAGGAGAGAGAAATGCAAATAAGACCTGGTATGAGAGTTTGGGATAATATATTAGGTAACTTTCATGCAAGTTTACTTGTTTACACACTCCACCTGTTGGAGCTTGTCCATGATATTTGTCTGGACTAGGCTATCAGCCATTTTCAACCTGAAACTGAGTATAGCGTAATGCATGTCATGAATGTGGAACCATATCAAATCAGGACTAATCTGCGTAATGTAAAAGCGTAAAGTGATTTCAAACGTGAATGCCGCTCTCAAGAGGGTGGCTAACTGCCTCGTCCCTATGATGAGGAAAGTGGAGCAGGTGTTGCCGAGGACAGGATGGCACCGTCATCTTTGAAGGCTTGTGGTGACTGAATGTATCCCTCTGTCAGTGAGGCCATCAGGGATGATACAGATTCCTAAAGAGGGGAAAATATTGAAACAGTCAACGTAAGTTACCTTAAAAAAAGAAAAAGAAATAAAAAGAGCTTTAGGAAGTGAGTGAAATCTCTTACATGATGGTTTCTCTTTATGGCTCGGATGACTCAGTAGTTTACAGAAGCTGTGGTAATGGACTGCATAGCAGGGTTGGTTTGGGTTATGTCTCCACTGTTATTCTCATGGGGGGACACTAGAAGTAGTCTGTAGGAAAATGTACACAACAGTTTTAGGTATCACAATTAGTACAACTTCTGTGATGTGGTACAGCCATAATAATTAATATTTCGGCATGAGGTCAGTAATGGTACAAATAATGGCAGTGTCATGATTACGTCTACAGCTAAAAAACATCATTGCGAGTCACCTCTAATATGGCTTCATGTCTTCTGTAACGTTACAACTGCATAGTTTCCAGGATAATTTCCCAGGGGGCAACAACAATATGACCTTACAGGAAACTGAAATATGGTCAGTCATGTCAATTACACTATGGGAGTTCATTTGTATGGCATGGACAATATACTAATATAACGTTACGTTCACCAACATTTATGTAGTGATACGGGATTAGATCGCATTGCTAATTAATAATCGTGGCACTGTACATGTCAAAATCAGGTAGTAGACACCGGAGAGTGATCGGAGTTGAAATGCGGGGTAGGGGTGCTGTGCTACATGCTCAAATATTCTAGCTTTGAGCAAACTGCTAAGTCAAAAGACAGCCATCTGCAAAAACCTGCTCCAACGCCTGACGCTCGCTGCCTTTGTTCCACCTTATAACGTTACATGATGAAGCTAATGCTGAGAACTTGCACAGCTTCAAATGTAGTGTTTGGAATGGTTTCAGACAGGATTTTAGCTATCGTTACCCCCGTCAAAAAGTATGCTAAGCAATAACCAAGCTAATAGACGTTACTATTGCCCTATAACCTTGCACTTTCTGATTACTTATTCTAAAATTTGTACCCAGCATTACTAAAACATCAAGAAATAAGGAATTGCAGCAGTTAAAATGATTGAAAGTTCATACTTACAACAGCTGTAGTTTTCAGCGTGTAGAATTCCTGCTAACGTGCTAGCCTGAGCCTCCAATCCCACTTGCAACAAGTTGAAACTCCCCATAGAAACTCCCTTGGTAACGTTAGTAGACTTGATTCTCTTGAGTGCTCAGAGGGAACAGCCTCAGTCACCAGCCTCACATGGTCCTTTAAATCCCAATCGAGACTTCAATAAATCCACAGGTCGACTCTGGGGTCAAATGTGCGCCACAAATGACGGAGTGTTTGGTGACAGAAGAAGCAGAGAGGTCTGCTCTCATCGCCTGCACAAAACGGACCCACAAGCGAAAATCCTTGCTTTTCTTTGATGTGATACGATGCACACGATGCCTTGACAAGCAGGAATTCATGCAACCAGCACAAACAAAACAATTAGGCCTAACCATCATCAATCGCTGTCTAGCTATCTCCTTCAAGTTCAGTCTCTCCGCCTCTACAGCTGATGACCAAGTAGAATGCTTTCCTCGCCATACGTCATTTGACGCGTTGCTAGCCAGAGAGGCTAAATTTTCAGAGGCTAGGCCAACAGCGGCACATTTGCATTAAAAATTCTATTTTACGTTTTGTTTTGGATCATAATTCCTGGATGTATGTTTTTAAAATACACCTTCAGACGAAGTCAAATGCTCATTTAATAATAAATTTAACCTGCACGTTGGACTTTAAATATGTTTGCAGTAGATGAGATATTAGGGTTTGTTAACATAAGCAAGGATGAGTTATCCTAAAGGGCAACATGGGCAGTATGGCCACGGCCACTAGCTGGCTTCAGATTTTGAGATCAGGAAACATAACACTTCTTTTATTAATTAGATGAGCATAAAGTTTCCTTCTGCATTAACAGGACCTAGAAAAACCAAAAAGCATTTTCCCAAACGTGAACTGCATTTGGAGGTTTCAGCCACTGAAATGGGCTACTTTCAAAAACTCCAGGCAAAGTGGAGATTTCTATAAACACATGTTTTCAGTCTATGGACAGAATGCGTAAATGTCATTTAGCTAATTTTTTTTCTAATTGTGCCAGCTTTATTATTTAGTCCTAGGCCTACTTGCTTATGATTAGGCCTATATGTAACAGGCATATCTGTCTTTCCGCTGAGTGGGGTGCATTTCATTTGCCAGGCACAGTTGTGTTACTGACATCATTGTTAGGAGGATGTTTAATAGCTATTATTGCGCTTTGTTTGGTTGAGTTTCCGACAATGTGGGGAATTACCCAAATTAGAGGGGATGGCTAAACACGAGAAACTGTAAAATACCGCTGAGTAATCCCTTTTTACAAAGTAACTGTATTTTAAATACCACCCATTTAAGCTGTAACTGAATACAGTTACTCATAATTTGTATTCTGAATACAGTATTCTGAATACATGTATTCCGTTACTCCCCAACACTGGTGATACAGTGGTTTGAGGCGAACAACCTTGTTATGGATGTACTGTAGGCAGGCCTGGCATTATGGGCGGGCCTTGGGGTGTCGTGCCTGCCCTGGATGGCACTTGTGCCTGCCCTGGACGCCCACCGACGGATCTGTAACTTTTTTATACTGCCACCACTGACTGAATCAAAAGATTGGAAATATAACCTTGACATCTAGGACTATAACTAGCTACGTAATAGATTACATCCTGATTTAGTTTCATGACATTGATTGAACATAGCCTAGTATTTCAGCTATGCATTTTGTTAAGTGAATAGCCTATGACGTGCAACTGTGGCTTCTGTGGTTGCTTGCTGTTTCAATTCAAGTTAGTTGGGCAAGTTTCTATATGCTAGTCAGTTGAGTCACTTTAATCATTTGTGTTACTTGAGTGGTAGTAGAGTTGAGTGATGGGACGCCGTTTGTAAAAGAAGGTGCTATGTTTTATCTTCCACAGTATTTACAGATTTAGTGACAACTACATTTTCTAATGCCCTCTTTTTCACACATTTACATATATGAAAAATTGGTGTATAAATTGGTGTATAAATAGAGAAAGAGTTTTTGTTGGGTATGTTTTTATAGAAGAGAAAGAAAGGTCTTTAAATTTCATATCTACATGTTAAATCCAAAAATTGGATTTAGATTTAGATGCCTGGGAAGTGGTGAAAGGTTAGATTTGTTTAGTTATGATAAGGAAAAGTTTTGCCTGCAAAATGAAAAAAACAAATACCATAGGTGATGATAGATTTTTTATTTAATAGTGAATAGTGAATCATAAAAAAAAATGAAGAAATAAAGAAATAGAAATAAAAATAAAAATACAAAAAAATAATATAACAAATAAATTAATCTTCAGAAAAAGGGTCCAGTGTTTCTGTGCAGAGGTGGATGGAGGATTGGCTGGTGGATGGGTGACTGGTGATGGAGGACTGGCTGGTTGATGGGTGACTGATGGTGGATGGAGTGTCTGTGATGGTGGATGGGGGAGTTGTGGTGGGTGGAGTGTTTGTAAATGAAATGTGTGTGATTTTACCAAAATACCGGGTGATTGAAAGAAAATCAAAATTGTACATTTTTGTGATGAGTGTTGTGGTGGTGTCTGTGTTGTCAATGGTGAGTGCTTTGGAAAGTGTTTTGTGTGAAATGGTGTGTGTGGTGGTGCTCTGTGACTGTTGTGTGGTGAGTGTAGTGTTGAAGTGTTTGTGGTGAATTTTGTTTTATAGTGGGTGTTGCAATTAGTGCAGTGTTGGATGGGTGTGTCAGTGGTGTTCAGTAGTGTGTGCTTGAGTGGGCAAAGTGTTGACTGGGTGATGAGTGGGCAAAGTGTTGATTCTGTGATGTAAGTGCCAATGAGTGGGAGTGTTGTGGTGGTTGTGATGGGATGTAGTGGTTGTGCAGGTGTGTCTGTGTTGTGGACAGGTGTAAGTGAAAGTGGAGGTGGTGTTGAGGGTGGTGATGTGGTTGAATTGTGTTTGTGGTGCAGTGTGTGATGTGGTACCATTTGTGTATGCTTAGTGGTGTGTTGTACCATTTGTGTATGCTTAGTGGTGTGTTGTGCCATGATGTGAGTGTCAGTGTAGATGTTTTGTCTGCAATGTGGTATGTGGTGCATGTGGTGTCATCTTCAGTGTGTGTGTCAATGTGTTCCAAGATGTTGACTGTGATGTGTGCCTAAAATGGGAAAAAAATGGATATAACATTTAAAATATGCATGGCAGTCATTAGGCTATGTGTCAGAATGCTTATCGTATACTAGCTTGAGGTGGAGAGAGGGTGAATTATTGGATGGGCCAATTATAGTGGTGATTAGGGTGCCAGATTGAATGAGCCAGGTTTGCACATTAGCCAGGAGACTGGGGAAGTTGTTTGTGACAAGCGTCACGAGATCTTTTATGGTCCACTATGAGTCAGGAGCTTGGTTTAATGTCTTATCCAAAAGACAGCAGTCTCAAAAATAAACTAAGTGTATTACATGGAACATTTCCATATATTTACTTCCAGATATTAACCTTGTTTAATTTATGGAATAGTTAGTTTTGGGCATTAATGCCAATCAGAGTGCTAGTGTAAGGCAGACAGATTATAACATGTTAATGTAAATGTGATTACATTACCTTACTGTGCTCTTGTGCTTCCTGAATTTCCAGAAGTGTCTTGTGCTGAACAGTTGTGGTAGGTGGTGGTTGGTGCTGAAAGGGTAGTGTGACCGGCATGATGGTGCTGAAGTTTGTGAAAAGTGCATCCTTTTTCCCCTTGTCCGTGAGTGAGTCCTTTAGTGTGATGTTGTCCAGTGATATTGCAGTGCTGTGAAGAGAAAAACATTTGAATTGAAGAAATTAGTTTCAGTATTTCTTTTGGTTAAAGTAATGCAGATTAAAAGGATATTCCAACTTTGTAAGAAAATGGGTTATTTACTCTCTTACCTTGAACATGCATTTTGGTCTCAGTGTATGTGTGTTCCTTGTCTTGCAGCCCTAATTTTAGTTTATTTGTTGTAGCTTAGCATAGGTGCTGGACTGTAAAGTGTTTGCATATCAAGTCTTTGGCCATTAACCTTTACAGTGTTTATGCTAAGATACTGTAAAGCTACATTTAGGGTTGTTAAACAAGGAAGACACATGTGGTGAGATTAAAATGTTTACTTAATTTTGTAAGTGTAGGTAAGAGGTAGAATAACTTATTTTAATAAAAGCATGGAACATATTTTTAATATAAAGTAAAGAAAAATATATTATGTGATGATAGCATGAATCATAAATTACCTCTCTTGGGTGATGGTTTCAAATCGTTTGTGCAGTGTTGGGGTGAAACAAACGAACCGTGTGTAAGTGTGCTCTTGTTGAATTGTGGCGGTGAAGAATTTGGTGTTGTTTTTGCTGGTGAGGACGGGTGACAGGTTGTGAATGTATCCAGTGATTTGTATTTTTGATTGTTTTGCTTTGGTTGCCATTCCTGAAAAAGAAAAAAGAAAACACACATGGATAATATGGAGATTGTTGGTATGTTTGTTTGTAATTAATTTGTAATAGATTAATAGATTAATTTTTTGATAAGGGTTAGGGTTAAGCTTACTCTTTTGTTGCTGCTGTTGTTGTTTGTAGAAGTATTTTCTTTTCTTTCTTTCCTTCTTTTCTTTTGTCTTCCTTTGTTTGGCTTTGTGCTTGTGTGTGCTTTGTAGGTGTCTTTTTATATAGTTTTTTCAGTCATGTGATGACATTGGCAATTACTCTCAGGTTTTTTGGCATTATTGGTTGTTAATTACCAATTACTTAATTAGTTATTACTCATGTGCTTGTTGTTGGCAGGTGATTGGTATATACATTTAATTGCCTGATGATAATTGATAATTATGGAGGATTAGTAAAAATGTGAGTAGGGATCAGTCAAATGTATGACCCAAGTATAACCCAAGTTTATCATTTGAGTATTTATTACACATTTATATGTAATAGGTAAATAGACTTATGTTTTAAATTATTCATCTTCAGGCTAAATGATAGTAATCATGATATAAACATATTTTAAATATAGTCTTATTATTTGAAAGTGTTGTTAAAATAAATAAAGCAATAAAAAATTGAGAAAATTGAGTTTCCATTGGTGATGCTTGGATTCCTTTAAAATTAAATCTTTTTGGAGGTTATTAACAAACAAGATTCAAACATTTGTGTTTCTTTATTTGTTACTTTGTTACCAACATAGTCATTGTTTTCTGAAGTTGAAGGAAATTATTATCCATTGGTGTTGATGTCTGTGAATATAATTATAAAGTTTGGTTAGTGTTGACAAATTATTTTATTAGAACGAAAGGACAGGGCTAACATCAAGAAATGTTTAGTTTGTTTGTTTACCAGAGTGTTTGAATTAGGCTTAAATGGGTGAGAAAGTCAAGTTTCCATTGGTGATGCTTGGATTCCTTTAAAATTAAAGATTTGTCAAGGTTATTAACAAACAAGATTCAAGATTCAAACATTTGTGTTTGTTCCATGTATTTGTTACTTTGTTACCAACATAGTAATTGTTTTCTGAAGTTGAAGGAAATTATCATCTATTGGTGTTGATATCTATGAAAAGGCTATAATTATAAAGTTTGGTTAGTGTTGACAAATTATTTTATTAGAACAAAAGTGTTACGGGGTCTAGTTTAGTGTAAGACTTCTATTATGATATACCGGTACCCCGGATGTTAGGAGCTTGTATGCTGGTGTTCAATACACATGAGCAGTGCACCGTTATTGAGTGTCCGTCTTCATTTACACCTTTATTAGACACACAAACATGGTGTCAGAAGTTCATTTAGTTGCCTTTTAGTTCGTGTTAGCGTAGTAGCATGTTATTAATCTATGTCGCAAGAGGACAACGCAAACAGAGCTGGTGCCCAGCAAGTTTCGGGGTATGGCATGGCAGCTAATATACCCCCGCCTTCGCCTATGAGTTTCGCGGGCGACTGGTGTGCTAACTGGGAGACATTCCGAGCGGAATTTGAAGATTATTCTCTAATCACTGGTTTGTCTGGAAAAACAAAGGATGTACAAGCAGCTATGCTAATGAGAAGTGAGTGTAGACACATTTACCGTCATAATTTGAATCTCATTGCAGCTGAACGAACTGATCCTAAGAAGATACTGGACGCATTAGAACTGTACTTTAAGCCTGCAAAAAACGTCATTTATGAGAGATATATGTTCGGACGTTGCAAACAAGAAGATGGAGAAACCATTGACACGTTTGTTACTAGACTGAGGGAGAAAGCTGCCACATGTGAGTATGGACAATTGAAGGATGAGGTGATTTGCGATAAAATTGTACTGAGCATTATGGATGAAGGCACACAGCATAGACTGCCAAGGGAAAAGACTTTAACTCTTGTTGGCGCTATTGAAATGTGCCGCGCAGCAGAACAGACTGATATTCGAATGAAAATGATTGAATGCGCGCCGGTGACACCGCATACTGCCGACGCTGTACACGCGGTTGCTAAGCAACGGTTCAGACCGAACAAATCGAAACAGAGTGATTCACCACAGAACACAGAAACAGACAACTTGTGCAAATACTGCGGCTACACACACCCTAGGGGTAGACAGCACTGTCCAGCCTTTGGGAAAGCATGCAAGTCTTGTGGAACAGAAAATCATTTTGCAAAGATGTGTTTGAAAAGCAAAAAGAGTGAAAAGAAATTAAACTGTGTAGATTGTACATCAGAGGACTCAGAAGTAAACAATAATGATGACATATACATGCATGAGTCCATTGGGGCAGTGCAAGCAAAGGGGAAGAAATGGTTTGTCATGCTGCAAATTAATCAGAAGACACAGCAGTGCCAGATTGATTCAGGGGCTACTTGTGATGTGATGAGCTACAAGGTGAGGGCAATTGTGGACATGCCCAACCCATCAGACGCGAAAGGTGTGCAACGCCTCATAGGTTTTGCCAACTATCTGGCGAAGTTCATGCCACACCTGTCGGGTGTTTGTGAGCCACTGCGATGCTTACTGGACAAAGACACCCCATGGCACTGGCTCCCCAAGCACGACGCAGCAGTGTCTGAGCTGAAATCCCTTGCCTCGTCCATGCCAGTGCTGCGCTACTATGATGTCACAAGGCCTGTCACGGTGCAGAGTGACTCCAGCCAGAGCGGACTGGGGTGTTGCCTCATGCAGGGAGGTCAGCCTGTCGCCTTTGCATCAAGAGCGCTCACTCCTACCGAGAGGAACTACGCTCAAATTGAAAAGGAGTGTCTTAGTATCGTATTTGCATGCCAGAGGTTCCACCATTATCTGTATGGCCGTGACCTTGTGACAGTTGAGACCGATCACAAGCCTTTGATTTCTATATTCAGCAAGCCCCTTCTCAGTGCGCCCAAGAGACTCCAGAGCATGCTTCTGACGCTTCAGAACTACAACTTGGGTGTTACCTACAAGCCGGGACCTGAGATGTTTATTAGCGACACACTCAGCAGAGCTACAGCAGACTGTTCGGGCCGTGGCAGAGTTTATGCACGTCATGATATCTGTTTGATGCAGCAGGAACAAGATGATTTGCAATACATCAACCAGGCCGAGTACTTGAATGTAAGTGACCAGCGGCTTGAACAGATTAGGAGACACACAGACACGGACGACTGCCTACAGTCTTTGAAGTCCACGGTGCTTGTGGGCTGGCCAGAAGCATAAGAAGCCACGCCACACTGCATACGTGAGTACTGGCCTTTTCGTGATGAGATCAGTGTGCAGAATGGCATTCTCTTTCGGGGGCAAAAGGTCATGATACCTAAGTCAATGCGTCCAGAGATGCTTGCACGCATCCATTCAAGCCATATTGGTGGAGACGCTTGTTATAGGCAGGCTAAAGAGACCCTTTACTGGCCCAACATGCAGGCAGAAATAAAAGACTTTGTCAGTGCATGCTCGACCTGCAATGAATATGCTCACAAACAGCAAAAAGAGACCATGCTTTCACAAGAACTTCCCACACGGCCATGGCAAATTGTCAGTATGGATTTATTTGCACACAGACAGAAGGACTATCTGCTCATTGTTGATCACTATTCTGATTTTTGGGAGATTGAGCTGTCTGCCGAGAGGCTCTCAGCAGTACACTCAGTTATTAAGCGCTGCAAGTCCCAGTTTGCCCGTCATGGCCAGCCAGACAGAGTTATCACAGACAATGGCCCACAGTTTGGCTCCCTGTTCAAGCAATTTGCCCGTGAGTGGGAATTTGACCATGTGACCTCCTCACCCAGACATCCTAAAGCAAATCGGAAAGCAGAATCCGCTGTTAAGATAGCGAAAAACATCCTGCGCAAGGCAGCACGGGATAGAACTGATCCTTGGAAGGCTGTATTACACTGGAGAAACACACCCACAGAGAACATGGACAGCAGTCCGGCACAACGCCTTATGTCAAGAAGGCTCAAAACATCTATTCCTGTGACAAACAAGCTTCTGGAACCATGTGTGGTGGGAGGCGTTACAGAGAAGTTGCGCCACCGCAGACAAATTGCAAAGCATTTCTACGATAGGACAGCGAGGGATTTGCCTGAACTGGAGATTGGTGAGAATATCAGAATGAAGCCCATGCCAAGGTGATGCGTCTGGCCGCTGGAGGCTTGGAACCTGCCTTCGCCAGGTCGCACCACGGTCTTACCTGGTGAGTGTTGATGGCACACTATACCGGCGCAATAGAGTGGACTTGAGAGTGGCAGAGCCCACCGCTTCAGGAGCCATAGACATGGGTGAGCCCATGCATGTGCCCACACCTGAGGTCAGTCCCCCCATGCCCCCTCCACCTGAGGTCATGCAAAGCCCTGTCAGATCTGCACCTGTCGCTTCCCCGGCACCTGACAAGCAGGTGTCCCCTCACGCAGGCACCTATACTAAAGCTGGGAGGCTTTCAAAGCCACCTGAAAGACTTGACCTGTGAGCAGTATCACACACATTACACAGAGACTCTTACTGTTTATGTTTTACAAAAAAAAAAAAAAAAGAAAGAGAGAAAAGAAAAGTGTTGAATGTAAAGATGTTACAGCTCTAGGCATTTTATTAAGTGCTATAGATCGTTCCTTTTCATGGATTTAAAGGTTACTCTTTAACTTTTCAAGAGTGGTTTTGATTGCACTGTTTTTAAGTAAGTTCAGGTATTTCTAATGTATTGTGGACTACTTGATTTTTGTAAAGGAGGATGTTACGGGGTCTAGTTTAGTGTAAGACTTCTATTATGATATACCGGTACCCCGGATGTTAGGAGCTTGTATGCTGGTGTTCAATACACATGAGCAGTGCACCGTTATTGAGTGTCCGTCTTCATTTACACCTTTATTAGACACACAAAC